>JAGKTI010013189.1:0-23435 GCA_018397915.1 Birgus latro
AGAAGAGGAGAGGAAGGGGGGTAGAAGAGGAAGAACGATAGAATAGAGGAGGAGGAGGGGTTGAAGAGGAGAGGAAGGGGGGAGATAGAAAAGAGGAAGGTGGGTAGAACTGGAGGAGAGAAAGGGGGTAGAAAAGGAGAGGAGGAGAATGGGGGGGTGGGGAGGTGAAGTGGAGACTGAGGGTGAGGGAAGAGAACAGAGATGAGGTGGAAAATAGTAGTAGGAGAGGGAGAATATTAAAAGAATATAAATTAGAAGGAAAGAAGGGCCGGGAAGTGAACTAGAGGCTGAGAGTGAGGAGGAAGAAAGGGGAGGGGTGGGGGAGGAAGATAAGGAAGGAGAGGATGAGGGTAGGAAGGAAGCATTATAGATCATATACAAAACAATAAATTGGACAAACAAAATTAAAATGCAAACAAAATCTCTTAAATTAAGGTACAATGCCCTCAAAAAGTGTTTTTCTTTTTTTGTGAAATGATTATGCATTATAGTAAATAGCTCAGTTTTGTTATATTATTAATATGGAATTACAAAATACCCTTGAGAGTCAGGGCCAACTTTAGCTATATATCATCATTTAACTGTTCCTGCTGGCTACTATCATTACACATAAAGACAGAATTTTTTTTTTAAATGAAATTAAACTTTCATAATTACCTTCATGAATATTATCAACACTACCATTATCATTCTCTTCATGTTATTCTTACTGTAAATGACTCATGTGATGCATCAGTGTGGAAACTCAGAAACATTTTATTAAAATGTGAAACAATTGTTGTAGTTTATTACTAATGATCCTAAGAGTAGGTACTGTGGAATCATACAGAAACTTATGTCCATGACTGTTAGAAAAGAGATAAAAACAAATTTTGTGAAACCAGAGATTCAGCAAATTCCTCATTTAACAAGCTTTCACCTAACATACTTTTCACAACAAAACTGCTGGCCAAGTTAGGAACAATTTTCACAAATTATACACTTTGTAATTATGCTATAAAGGTGTGCAGTGAAGGACTGAGACTAATACAATACCATAAAACCTTGAAGCTGCATTCTATAAAAATTTACTTTATGCATTAAAATTTATTAGGCAAATACAATGGTATTTTTTTTATATAGAATAACCTAATTGCTGGAACTTTACCATCACTAGGATCAATTTTCACCTAATACATTAGTTTTTAGGCATATGTCTTCACTGTTAAGTGAGGAATTACTGCTTGCAGGTCGATGCTTTTTGTTGGCATTTTACAAGAGTAAAAAATAACTTAAAATATACAATTGTAATAATGTGCAGAAAGTGCCTTTACGTTTTAAACGAATGTGTTATACAATTTTATCCGAAGTATGTATTTTGAAGTGGATGATCGTACTGCAAGAGAAGTTTGGCACTTGACAGTGCAAGTGTCTTACATGCACACCAGTGTGTTCAGTTAGTCAGTCTTTGTGCTGCTAAATCGTCTCACCATCACTTTTATTCTTCACCTTCACAACCTGCCTCTTCCTCCTTTCTTCAGTAACAGTACTATGCAGATGACCAAGAAGCACCTGCAACACTCACACTAAATAAATGGCAGCCCGTGCCAAACAGTACCAACAGTTACTCAAACACTAGCACACACATAACAGAATGACTGCTGCACCAACTTAATCAGCAATCACTATTTTAATTCCTGATAAAAATCTCGATTGCACCTAAAGTCTTCCTTTTCAATCACTCCTAATCTAGACATCTCAAAATCCTGGACTTACTTTGGATACCCACACAACCTTTTAACCTACAAGCATCAGTATAAAGGCAACTCTTAAACCCGATGCCTTAAAGACACTAAGTGTCACTACCTCTGGATGACAGAATGAACCTTTGATACAAGCAGGGCTCCTCTACACACAAAGCTAAAAATGTTCCCAAAGCACCACCACCACACCACAAGACCTCCACACAACTAAATGAGACTGTCTTCTACCATCCTCACATTATCTCTTTTCTAGTCACTGAAACAACTTCAGCTAGGCTTGAAATTACTCTTTCTTCCTCTTCAATACCAAGCTGAAACCACAAATGATAATATATGACAGTTATGAAGTGTTATAAGAGAGGATATAGAGCAATAGTGCCATGGAGCTATGGAAAAGAAGCTTCAAAGGGATTTAAATTTCAGCCTTGTCAAAATTAAAATCTCACAAATACATGACAGTCTAATCACTGCCCCATAAAACTATCACATACATTCAAAGGAAATCCAGACAGAAAGGGAAAAACCATCACACACTTATTCCAACAGAACCTTAATATAATATATATATATATATATATATATACAGTATATATGAAATGGAACTGTGTTGTGAAATGAATGCACTATCATTCCAAATTACAGTCAACTAACCCCACCTTGCCAATGGCAGTGCCTGCCAACCATTTTTTTTTTTTTTTTATGGAACTAACCCCACCTTGCCAATGGCAGTGCCTGCCAACCATTTTTTTTTTTTATGGATTATATATTTCATTTTTATTAAATATTTCTTAATGTACTTAGTTATTACCTAGCTACACATACCATCACAGTCAACAAACTCTACATAAGTCCCTAAACTACATCCTGCCTCCTCCACCAACACATCTCATTTTCTTCCCTACCTATATGACCACCATCCAAGAGGAACTGTGTTATGAATAGCATAGTTATCACATTAAAACACAGGTCATTTGCCCCAACCATCTATCAATGGCTGTGGTTGGTCAGCCATCATTCTTTTTTTTTCCACACTGCAAACAGCCAATAACTAACTACCCACAAACTGTCACCCAAAATCTCGAAGCAAAACAGAATCCTTCATAAACCATTACCAGGCATTCACCCCATAGAAATAACCCTACTCAGAAAGACACAAGTACACTTACAAGCCTAATTGGAGACACTCCCCTCCCCCAAAAAAGCAACCTCCATCCAAAGGACTGTGACTGGAACTGTATTTTTAAAAAGTTTTTATTTTAAAATACAGTTCATTGGTCCCACCCTGCCAATGGTTGTGGTTGACAGCCATTTATTTACTTTTTTTCTTAATATTACATCCTATATGGTCACTACCTAGTCAGTACTATCATCTAAAACTTCCAACATTACATACAGTACCTCAACAACATCCCTCTCTACCCAGTGCAACTCTTTAGATTCCTCTCCCCAACCTAAACAACCTCCACCCAAAAAAGAACTGTGTTGTGAAATGCATACAATATCATTCCAAATCATAGGTCACTGGCTCCAACCATCAGCCAATGGCTGTGATCATCAACCATTTAACTGCAAACAGCCACTACAGTAATAAAAAATCTCCATCCAAACAGCATCATAAACCACCACCAGACATCCATCACTCAGAAAGTACCCTTCCCAGAGACATGAGTACACCTAGCAGCACTGCAAAGCAGTCATTATCCTTCCTTGCTATAATACCAACACAAAATACAATGTCCACACTGCAATGCAGTTCCTCACACCACAACACACTTGCTCACTTTATGCACCCCACTATCACAACACAGACAACCTTATGATTCAATTACAGTATTATGTGGCATTCAGTGTCAAGGCATTTTGTATGCACTAACTCAAGGGCTATATAAGTCCATTCTGTCCCCTTTTTTTACTCTTCTTTCCTTTTCAGATGGTTTTACATTTAGTGACAAGCCTAAAATTTCCTGTAAGCCAAGAAACCATTTACAACACTGGGTGGTAACCATATAAACCCAACCATACGTGTGCCCTGCGTGTGAACAAGTTCTTGGTGGGGGGTTAGTGCCCCTTCCTGCAAAATAACCACCTCAAAGATAAATGACCACCCCTTATGGGATCATCGTGTCTGGCTATAGACAGATGGACTATGTACACTAAATATTAGCTATGGTAAGAACTCCCTATACTGAGAGACAGTAATCAAATGTAATACTGTTCTTGCATAGCAAGAATAGAGAGAGGTGGGTCAAATCATGTATATCAACCCTCCTGAGATATCACTTGTTACATTAAGAATTTTGGCAACACTGACCCCCTCCTGCACAGATATTTGTTTTAGCTACAGTACACACTCACTACCCAGCACCTACACCCAGTCAATGCCTACACTAGTGCTTCAAAAACAGCTGTTCTCATCCTAAACCCAGCACTAAATTTCACAAAGATACATTTGATACATTTTTTTTTCTCCCCCCTAAAACGGCCCCCATTCAGAAGGAACTGTGCTGTGAAAATATATGGAATTTCGCAGTACAGGTCATCAGCTCCGACCACCTGCACTCTTCGCAGTCCGCTGATGGCTGTGGCCGTCAACCATCTTCCTTTTTTTTTTTTTTTTTTATATATATACTTTATTTCTGATATTTCAGACTCTACACAGTTATTACCTACAGCACTAAAATATGATGCTTTTAATGATAAAATACTATGGAAAGCATGTAATCAAAACTTACACTACACAGAGTGCTTCAAAAAAATCTATTCTCATCCTATACCCAGCACAAATTTCCACAAGGATATACAGGGTCTCCATAAAGTCTTAACAAAGGGGTTCATTTAACAGTACCTTAACTCAACATCTTTCATCAAAAGGGTACCTGAAATACAGGTACCTGCTGTCTGGATGTTGCTACTCCTCACCCTGTATTTCAGGTACCCTGTTGAGGAAAGATGTTAAGGTACTGTTAAATGAACCCCTTTGCAAAGAGACTTTATGGACACCCTGTATATATTTTTCTCCCCCCTAAAACAGACCCCATTCCAAAGGAATTGTGCTGTGAAAAGCGAATGGAATTACACAATACAGGTCACCGACTCCAACCACCTGGAATATTTGCTGTCCGCCAATGGCTGTGGCCATCAACCTCTTTTTTTTTTTTTTGGTAAATATGTACATTACTTTATTTGTATGATTTCAGACTGTGTACACACAAGGCCACTACAGCCATCCCAAAATCTCCATCCAAAAGGAACCTTCAAAAACCATAACCAGACAACCATCCTTCAAAAACAACCCTACCCAGAAAAACATGAATACACTTATTCTTTCTCTCCCTCTCTTGACTCTAACTTGGTCTAAAAATGCCTTGTGCTCTCTCATGGATGTTGTTGAGTTGTAAGAATACAGTAAATAAGCACTAAAATGTGATGCTGCTTGTGAAATATATTCAAAACCTACACTACACAGAGTGCTTCAAAAACATCTGTTCTCATACCCAACACTAAATTTCACAAGGATACATATTTTTTCCCTTTTTTTTTCTACCCCCTTAAAATGGTCCCCATTCCAACAGAACTGTGGTGTGAAAACCACATGAACTTTCACAGTACAGGTCACCGGCTCCGACCACCTACAACTCGGACCATATGCAATACTGGCAGCTTAAGTGCAGTCCACCTAGTGGCTGTGGCCGTCATCCACTTTTTTTTTCCCCAACTATTTCAGATGGTACATAGCTATTACCTAGACAGACAACAGAAGCCTTCAAAAACCATCACGAGACACCCACCCTTCAGACACAACCATATCCAGAGAAACACAATTACACACCTACTCTCTCTCTCTCTACTCTAACTTGGTTTAAAATGGCTTATGCTTTCATGAATGCTGAGTTGTAAGAATACTGTAAACAAGCATTAAAATATGATGTCTGTCACGATGAAAAGCTATGGAAAGAACACAGGTCTGTAATATTTTGTTTTTGCCAGTGGGAAATATTAAAAAAAAGCTGCAAAAACTTAAAATTTATGCCAAGTTAGAGTTAGATAAGTATAACCAGACTTCAACACAATCATCTTTCTCTACTTCAGTGCCAACACAATATACAACTCGCAGACAATACACTATGCCCACAGTGCAATGCCTCCTCTCACGCCACAACACACTCACATTTACCACAGTGTAATGCCTCCTCCCACACCACACATACTATCACACCACATGCACCACAGTGTAAGGCCTCCTTTCACACCACACCACACTCACACTTCCACAACAGACAATCCTTCAACATAAATCTTTGGGGCTGACAGGATTTCTGTAGTCATCAAGTGGGATTACAAGCCAAGATTTACTAATACACAGTAAGTATTCTTCAAAACAGCATGTACCACTGTAAGGACTCCTTCCACACCACACCACACTCATAACACTACCACAACAGACAATCCTTCAACATAAATCTTTGGGGCTGCCAGGATTTCTGTAGTCAATCAGGTGGGATTACAAGCCAAGATAAATAAATACCCAGTAAATATTCTTCAAAACAGCATAATCTTGATCTAATAGATTCATCATCTATTGACAAAGGAATAAGATATAACAATTAATTTTTATGTTAAAGGGAGGTGGGGGAAACACTCTTAGTAGAAGTGATGGGAGTGTAATGATTTTTAGCATTTGGGCAAAGTTTCTCTCCCAATTTCTCTTTCTCTTTCAATTTTATTTCCAGTGAACAAGGAACAATAAATGAACAAGCATCAATAGGGAAAACTATCAGTACCATGCCTAGTGAAGTGGACTAATCATCATCATCCTAACCAATTATTTTTCAATCATCGTAACCATTTTTTTCCTTTTTCTTTTTCAAGCAGTCACACCCCTATTCATTTATTTATATACTTTTTTTTATATATGGATGAAATGTATAGGGCCCATAAAGCAAAGAGGAAACCCAAAGGAGAAAGAAACTGGCCAACTGCAATCCCACTGAAATGACTCTGACACTCATTCACTCACCATTCAAGTCCCAGTATCTTACACACGAACACACACACACAACTATGGGGACATCACACATCTTTGCTCATCCCAACACTGTTATTACATCACTGTCATTTACATATTTCTCTCTTTCTCTAGAATCATAAACCACCACAACCCAACCCAACAGACACCAACACCATCAGAAACACCCAAACATCACAAACACCCAAACATCACAAACACCCAAACGATACACAGACAAAGAAAACAACAATGAAGAAGAAATATTGACAACATAGCCTTGGAATAACCATAATGATGGTTCTAAATGTCTAAACAATTGGCGGTGACAGTGGATAACTTATAAATTATACAACATAGTCTGCCTAATATTGCATACTGCAAAAATAATCTGCTCAACACATAACACTGCTGATTTCTGAAATGCCAAGAGTTAACAGATGATAGGGACCTGACAGGCAAATTAGTTCTTGCACATGCTTAGGAAAATATGGCAAACGACTGTGTGATACGAAGCGGTATATCAAAATAGTTCAGTCCATGGGCACCTTAGGATCTTTCCATATCTATCTATCTATCTATAGCCCGACACCCTAATCCATATAGTTATCAAATTTTAAACATCTGAACATGACATTGCAAGGGCGCATTTTTCCCACACTAGTACACATAAATGAATAGAGATATAAAAATAACATATTACAATTCAACACATACATAGTCAGTTTATTTCCATCTGACAAAATGAGGCAACTTTTATAACTTCAGTACTAAATCACTGGTGTATAAAATTCATTAGGCCTTAGTGATGAGGTAGGGATGAGTCTCCTTGGTTACTATTCAAATTACCTCTCCAGTCTGACCACACTTGGCCATAATCCAAGCTAGAGGTTATGAATCTGTGGCCACATAAAATTTGATAAGCCTTGGTGATGAAGTAGGGATGAGACTCCTTGGTTACTATTCAAATTAACTCTCCAGTCTGACTACACTTGGCCATAATCCAAGCTACAGGTTATGAATCTCTGTCAGGGGAAAGCAAACTGACTGTAGAATCAATCAACAGAAATAAACAGGCACCAAAAAAACATACCCACATCAATATATAAACACAGTCAGACACAGGGAAAAAAATATTAACAAAAAAAACATAAACCATATTAACGACATGTTTGTATATATGCTGGAGAAAATCTCAACTCATTAATCTCTGACCTAAATGAAGGGAATCAAGTGAGGATGTTTAATGAAGAGACACAACTCAAGATGCTCATTAATCTTTGCCATAAATGAACGTTAACTAAGGATGCCTGTTAGTTTTAAATTCTCAGTGCTATTTAGGGCAATACATTTTTCTTTTTAAAGCAGAAATGAGAAAAATGAAGGCTGCAAGAAACAACAATACACAAAGGAGCGTTAAATTTAAGATCCATTAATTCTGAAATTCCTGCACACAAAGGCTGGAGGTCATAGGCAGGGAGAAATACAGACTGAGGATGATAATTTAATAGCTGACCTGTTGTCAATTAAAATCAACCAAACAAGGACAAGAGTACATATTTTTTTCAGCACATCTTTTCCTGTGGCTGACTGTGCAGTACATCATTATGACATGGCAAAAATAATAATGCAAAAATAACAAGAAAATAGGCATACAAATATAATAACCAACATCAATACTTCAGGAAGGATAATAAATGCAAAACACCTACTTTTACTGTTTGGTAAAAATGCACTATGGCTTTTTGCAGCATCCTTTTATTTGCCACATTTATTTATGATCTTTTGGGCTATTTAATACCTGCTGTTGCAGTTGTCCCAGGCTCATTTTAACTACAAACAATCAAAGTCAATGCTGGAGAAACTAAATACTGGAACTTAATGAAAGAAAAGAGGCAATATGGGCTTTTGGATGAGAATGAATCCTTACAACATAGATTATCCTCTAATAATCTTTTTCGCATGTGTGTGCACCTTTCAATAGTCTACTTTGGAAAATGACATGCATATATCCTAAGCAAAATTTTTCAGCTCATTTAGCCACATCTCATTCAAGAAGGTAGATAATCAGCACACACAGATAAGCTACAAACAACTGACACTGTTTTAGTCAGGGAGCAAATACTGTAAAGACAAAAATGTTGACGCTATACTGGTTCAGAGAAGTGGTTTGGTTACAGCACTATTACAGAGCAATAAAGGACCACAGCAACAGCAGCCCACAATTTACTAAACCGTGATACAGGGCTGCCCATATATTTGGTGATCGGCACAGTCTGCAGGTGTGGGGGCTGCATATATTTTGATGACTTTATTCAATTCATGCTCTGTTTAACTGGGGATTAAATTACAATCTTTCCTTTGTGAATGATAGTTGAAACAAGACTAATATGGTGCTAGTCACGAAGAAGTGCTGTGGAAAGGAAGTTGGGCCACAGTGCTAGCTTATTCTGCCCGTGAAGTATGGGAAATGAATCTGCATAAGGCCAAAAATATCATGTCTCCTTGTGTCATGCCTCTGTGTCATATATTGTATCATGCTTTTGTGTGTCATGTCTCTGTCTGTCATATCTGTGTGTGTCACGTCTCCTTGTGTCATCTATCTGCGTGTCATGTCTCTGTGGCAGTTCAATTCGTATATGGATTGAGCTGTAAGAGAGATAATGGGCACGGATGTGAATATATTGGTGTCTAATGAGAGAAGGTAAGGAGTGGAAACTTCCTGAACAGTTGCTTGCTGATGATACTGTATTGTGAGGAATGTGTACTGCAAAGTTTGGTGCATGAGTCTGGAGGTGCACGTAGGAAAAAGAATCCAAAAGAGAATATATGTATGAGTAAAGTCATGATCTTAGAAGGAAAAGAAGTCAAGCATACACAGTGAGACATGATGGTGAGGATATAGAGAATGAGAGTGCATTCAAGTACTTAAGTAGTGTGATGAGTAAGAATGCACGTGCTTGAATGGGTACGGCAGGGTAGAAAGGTTGCTGGATCATTGAAAGCTGTGAGAAGGGATAGGGAAGTGAGCATGGAAGTGAGGCTCGGATCCTGTTGGAAGGACACAAGTCAAGAGTGAGAGCAATGGAAATGAAGTGAGGAGTATGTGGAGTTTTATGGAGAGACAGATATACAAATGAGGAAGTAAAGATGCATTGCGGTGCTATTAGGAGAAACACTTTGAGGCAGTTTGGCCATGAAGAGGATGGAGAATGAGAGACTGACTAGAAGAAGGTATGTGTATGACATGGAGGGGAGACCATGGCTGAGGTGGAAGAAGGGAGTGGACAGATATGAGGGAGGGAGGTGAGAGTTGAAGAGAAGGCAGTCAAATGGCACATGACAGTGCAACATGGAGTTAATTTGTTTGTGACCCCCCTTAAGGGATTGAGATGTCTGGCAGTAGAGAGATAACAGTCAGAGGAGGGCAAAAATTTCTGCTTACTGAAATGAGTGAACTTTAAGCAATTACTGAAGCAAATGCAAGAGGAGATATTTAATTACTTGACAAAAAATGCAAACAGTGGATGTAAACAAGCAATCGCTATAAAGTAAGAAAGGGTTATGAGAAACAGAAAATGATGCACGGTAGATATGGTAATGCTGACAGAGCCTGCACCACATCAATCACTGCTATAATCATCATAATTAATATAATAACCAACATGAGCCATTATTATTCTCTTCATAGCAATAAAATCATAACCATCATCACCACCCTAACCTTTCCCACCCAAGGATGGGGTAAGGTATGGTTCAAAAAAGCAAGAACAAAACATATGGGATAATATATTTGAACCACCCTGTATTTCTTAGCATCTGTGGCAAATAACCAGGACTTACTGCATCAGTTTGTGATGGACAGGCATGTGCAAAAGTATGCCAACAATGGTCTGCCAGCACTAACTTGTATTTCATGTTTACCTTTCTTCCCCAAATGGCAAGCAAGTAACATCCTTCTCCAACTTGTTTTCCTGATGCTTGGAACAGACACTTTCATATGGCAATGATCAGATATCGAAACTGTCCAGTTAAACTAACAGCCTTCAGTTCCTTTATTATCCCCCTAAAGGTGAATGGTGGCCCATGAAAGAATAGTAACTCTGGTGTGCAGTCCTTACCACATACAATATTACAAACAACACCTTCCATTCCTACAGCTGGCAGAGAAGTGTCTACATACTTTTGCTCATGCTCAGGACAGGATTTCTGCAAAACATTTCATAGCCTATGGTAATGTACGGCTGGCCAGTTGTCCATAACCTTAGTCGCTTTACTCAAATCTGGCGAAGACGTCTTCTTTCAGAGCTGATAGCAGCAGGTAAAGAAACGGGTTGTTTGGTATGATTGCTAATCAAAGTGGACATCTTGTGACTAGCATGAGTCACGGGTCAAGTGGCATCTTGATACCCAGGATATAAGTTACTACACTTACATAAAACTAGACAAGTCGAATGGTGGTGTAAGGAGTTACGGCACTCCAGGTAGATGTGGCCCAATATGGCATTATATCAGTCAGTAGCTAGTCCCAGGTCTCTTGCAAAAAAGGGGAAACAAAAAATTGGTGAATGAATGGGTGACTGTGAATGTGTGGTCCAGCATCTCATAGATGTGAACAAAGTGTGCAACGTCTCACTTGCAATATCCACTTAAGAGCATATGCCCAATCCTTGAAGAATTGCCTAGGCCATAAAAAAAAAAAAAAAACAGCCATGCACACAACCCCTCATAGAGCATTCCGCCCCCTTACTGTACGGCCACAACGTAGTTATTGCAAGCAAGGTGCTGCGTGCATGTTTATTATATACGGGTATCATCCACCTGTGTGCCACTTATCCTTCCAACATATGCAATGAAAACCCCTTCTCTTTAAACTCCGGAAGCCACATTACCCACATTGGAACTGATATATATCGTGGCACACAATGGTGGGTTGTGTTTGTTGTAAAAGTGTAACCCACCCACCCAGTCATCCCCAATTCCCCAAAACCCCACTAGTAGCAAAGGGACTTGGGGCCACACTACATGATGTATTGAAAGGGCAAGGCAAATAGTACACTAGCAAACATTTCAACAAAATATTAGTTTACTTCTAACAAGAAGATTTTTCATTCATTTACCGCCAGAGCAAAACTTTGATCTACTCAGTCTGATTTGGTGCTTATTTTTTACATGCGTACCGGTACTTAGCGTTTCAACTTCCACACGGGGGAATTGATAGGCCGAGGTTCATAAACAACGAGTAACGCTGACACTACAGGGTCGATTGGTGTGGGTGATTGAAATGGAAATCATAGCAACAATATACGGGAGTAACTGAAACAACTGGCCGAACCTTACGCAACAGATTACCTGTCCACTGTGCATCAATGAAAATGCAAACATAATAATACGAATGTCAATAATAATAAATATTATTCACTGGGGTGTCTTTTAGGTGGCTCAGGAGGCTTGCTATGAAATCACGTTAGGAAATCACCAGAGCCACAAAGAAGACACGCCACTCTAACTGAACTAACACCAGACATTGTTCAACTGAGAGAAATACTGTACTAGCAGTCAAAGGCATCAAAAGTAACATAAGGAATATTTCTATCACAAACTTCTTGCAGTATATCTGACTACCTAACACTTATTGCAATCTGTCTACTATCTGTGTGTAACTGTGTAATTTATCTAACTGTGTACTTTATCTATCAACCTGAAATAATGCTGAGGCAATAGCTTAGCAAGGAGACATGCTAATCATGAAGAAATGCATTGGAAAGGTTTCAAAACTATCTGCTACTGGTGTACCGGGGGATCTGCATACAATACTCTTGTTACTCTAACCTGGCATAAAATTACCATCTCAGCAATAGTTTAAAATTACCATCTCAGCAACAGTTTCACACACAGAATAATGCTAGTCATAAAGAAGTGCAATGGGATAGATATAGACCTGTAGTACTGCGTTATTCTACCACAGAGATACACGAACAATGCTAAAGAAGGGACAAATCCTGGGACAAGGTGCAAGAACTGGGACAACTGAGCACAGAGTAATACAGATAAGTTAAAAATAAAGAACATTATTATCCTAAGACTCCAAAGCATCACTCTCAGGTGAATAAAATCATCTGGTGTTAGCTGGAATAAAGACAGTTGCTTTCCCACTTAAGAACATCTGAGCTACGAGCTATTGTTACTTACCAGCTTGAGATTTTATTAGGCTTTGTGGTTAGTATTATTTGTGTTAAGTTGCCAGCTTCATAGTGCCAGGGATTGATTCCTGGCACTGTATCATCCTATCATCATCATCATCATCGTTCTCATCATCAACTTTGTTGTTGATTAGCAGGTAAAATGAGTACCAGTACCTAAATTAAGCTAATTGGCCTTGCATACCTTAGTGGTGGAATGATCTAATATTGGAGCCTAGCACTGCCAGCAATCCTAGTTATCATCATCATTAGGCATCTTCATCATTAAGTATTACCAATATCACTCCCTAACTTTTTTTCCCACCCAAGGATGGGGTTTCTCAACTGAAATTTCATAAGTAGGGGAGCAACTGTTAACATACTCTGTCCACCTCAACTTGGCTTTAAAGTGACTTGGAAAGGATGCAGAGCCACAGTACTCCTATCCTCGTCTTACTCTGCTTCTGGGCTAAGGGGTTAGGCTGTCAAAGACAAAAATCTCCGCCAAGTCAAGGTGGAAGAACCAAAAAATTTCTAACTCACATTTCAGAAGGGTGGCTGTCTGTAGCTGTGGCTTTAGTTGTGGTAGTAGTAGTAGTTGTCACAAGAGTTGAGGTGTACACAGCAGCTAGATATGTGAAGATGGATGGCCTATGGGAACCTCTTCAAGCCAAGGCATTTCCCCAGAGGGTATGGGCCACTGTGTTATGAGAGACTGCACGGCAGCACCACCAGCGCCAACTCCTACACGGCAGCACCACCAGCATCAACTCCAGCACAGCAGCACCACCACCAATCCTAGCAGGAGCACCAACACAGCAGCAACAGAAGAGAAGCAACAGCAGCAGACAGAACAGCACCATTAGTGGACTCTGAAAATATGGCAAGCTTTTAGGAAATAATTAAAGTCTGTAAAATCAGAATTGTTTAAAAGTATATAAATTATACATCATTTTAAAGCTTAATCACTGAATTTTATTAATCTGAAGAGAAAAAGAGCCTAAACTGTCAACTAAGGAAGCTGCATAAAAAAATTGTCATGTTATGTCACTGAAGCAAAATCAGTGCTGAATTTAACAATTTTCAGTGGTCGGCAGCGCAAACGAAAAAGGACCTTGCGCAAGCGCAATGCGCAATTCACAGTTCACTACCTTGCGCATGCGCAAGTGCACAGTCTGACTAATATTTAGCTTTTGCAATGTTGCAAAGTGCAAGCGCAAACCATTTGCATATATTCATGGGAATTACTGGAATATATTGTGATACAGTATTTACCTAAATTAGCATACTTACTTCCTTTTATTTATTTTTATTATTTTGTAATATCTGTAATTTGCGCAAGCGCACAATCTAATATTCAGCTTGCGCAATGTTGCAAAACGCTAGCACAAACCATTTGCATATATCTGTGGGAATTACTGTAAAATATTGAGATATTCAAATAAATTAGCACACTTACTTTTATTTATTATTATTCTATCTATCTATTGCCAGATGCCTTATTCCCATAAGGAGTGGCCACTGGCCACAATAAATCGTCACCATGTCACCCTGTCCCCCGCCATTTCACTGCCCTGCTCCCAGCTCACACACCCCTCTCTCAAATACCTCTCCACTCCATCCCTCCATCTCATCCTTGGCCTCCCCCCTCCCTCTCACTCACATACACTCTCCTCGTTACTCTCCTTCCTCTCCATATGGCCAAGCAACCTTAATGTGTTTCTCCTAACGCTTCCTATCACATCCACATCCACACCATAATGATCCTTCAATTCATCTGTCAGTCTGTCTCGACGTGCTCCTCTCAAATAACTCAATTTCCACTCTCGGTCATTTGTATTTCACACACTGCATCTGGCTGCCAAGACTGGGCAATACAGCCGGTACTCCTGGTACTGGGGGCATCCATTACTGGCAAATTAAATTGAAATTATTTTCTGTGAAATAAAATGATTCACTTCACACACACACTGAGTGAATAAGGCGGAAGGCCTGGAGCAGAGCGTTGTTAACTCACGGCAGTTCATATGGATGAGCGAGCGGAGTGGAGAGGGGCAGGGAAAGGCTGTGATGTTGCCAGTTTTACTTTCTCAAGACGTTTTATTTAATAATTTACTATAGATATACAACAGCATCTGCAATTCCTTGCAAAAATAATTTAAACATATTATTTAAATCAAATATCCGCAGCCTATTAAATTATTAGGCTGTGGATATTTAAATAGTGGTAGGTGGTGGCGACAATCATCCACTTACTTGATGTAGTGCTGCCTACTTCTTCCTTAGCCTTTATCATTCTCTTTCTGAGCCTGCCCTCCGCTCTTCCTATTTCTCCCATCTTTCTTGTCACTTCTTATTGCTTTTCTTTCCTTTACAGGTGGCTTTACATTGAGTGACAAGCCAAATGGTTTCCTGTAAACCAAGAAACCATTTACAACGCTGGGTGGTAACCATATAACCAAACCATACGTGCTCCCTACGTGTCAACAAGTGGGTTGGTGGAGGGTTAGTGCCCCTCCCTGTAAAACAAATAAATCAGAGTCAAATGGCCACCCCTTGCGGGATTGTGGCGTCTGGCAATAGATAGATAGATAGATAGGATATTTAAATACTATGTTTTAATGATTTTAGTATGGAATAGCATTTGCTACTCTTAATAAATAATGTATTTTTAATTTATTATTTTTCATTAATAATAATTTAAAAAATATTAAAATACATTATCTCTGTTGATGCATTTTAAGAAATGCCAGTACCCACCGCCTCCCCAAAGCAATCAAGCCCTTGCAACCCGCCCGACCCTCCCCCATCCCTTGACCAGCCATGCGGGCAGTTCCCAAGACCACGTGTCCTGTGGACTGCGCGAGTGCATAATCCACAGGACAGATGCGCAAGCGCAACTAAATTTGTGCTTGCACATCTGCCTTTTTATGTGCAAAAGCGCAATATTGCGCATGGTCTCGTGTGGTGCGCAATGCGCAAACAATATTCACCAGAGTGCATGGGTGAGCAATTGCGCTTTGCGCAAGTCCTTGCGCACCTGCCCGGCACTGGCAATTTTCATAACATCACTGACCGGAGTATGTTATTGTTTGGAATGCTGACATAGTGTTTCACTGAAAATGCATCTATTTGAGTTGTGATTGACACTACAGTTGTTTATATATATGCTGTGGTCAGAATGCAGAATGACCTTTATATGGAAGTATTTCAGGAATAACGTGTCACGTTTTTTCCCCCATTTTTCCCATACACAGCTACCAAACTGGAGAATACCAACATAACTTCATATTATAAATAGGCATCCCAAGGCCTTAATAATGTAATGTTGGGATACTTTGAAACAAACCCTGGTAAGCCATATGGTCCATCACACACGTTACATGCCCACTGTGAGGAACATTACCGGAAAATTATGTAACGTTTCTCACGCACACCTTTGAACAAAAAATCAACGTAGCTGCACTGAAGTCAAATGATAAAACCCCTGTGTTTGTAATTTAGTACATTACCTTTAAGTTTTTATTCTTTCCAGACAGTAAATTGATTTTGCCTGGTACCTGGTGAGTGTGCTTTACCACATGTCTGAAGGATGTATAATCCTCCAGACAGACTTGGCAGAGAATTATTCTATAAAACACCACAACGAGGTAATAGCAGCCCACTGGACCTCAACCACTGGGTCATATGCGACTATTTACACTGCAGTTGTTCATTACGTCAAAGATGGAGAGATTGCTACAAAGCCATCAGCAGTAATTTCAAATACAGCCTCACACTCTAGCCTTGAAGTTCAGGTGTTTAACAGTGCTATTTTTGATTATTTGAAATCTGCTGGTATTCATTTTACACATGTATCATTGTAGACTGATGGGGCAGCAGCACACTTCAAGAATAGGTATTCTATGGTACCTCTAACCTATTACAAAGACATCCACAACTGCACTGCTGAATGGAACTTTCAGGAAAGTTATTATGGCAAGGGCCCTCATGATGGGATTGGGGCTTTACTAAAATGGAATGTCTACAGGCAAGTTTTGCAAGGTCTGTAAGGTCTGCTGTAGATTTTTATAAGGAGGCTGAAGAAATAACAGATAAAATTGGACTAATGTATGTGTCTACTGAATATTTAAACAGTGAGAAGTCAAAATATGTAGAGATCTGGAAGAACTGTAAGGCAGCAAAATCCAATCAGCAGTGCAGGTCAGTAAAACCTTTTGGCCACTATAAAGTAGCATTGTATCATTTGACTGTAAAGCAATCATCTTTTAACCAGTGCTATCTTCAGGAGAGTGGCTATGACCCTCAATCCGACTCCAGCACTGGCAGTGACAGGGGAAAGTACACAACCTCTTGCAGAAATGTCAGTCATTCATGTCCCAGCCTGAGTCACAAAGTACTACTGATATTGAGGCAACACAAAAACCATCCCCAGGTAACTATGTACTAGTTCATTACACTACCAAGAAGTTGTCGAAGCATTATGTTCCAGTGGTAGAATTAGTTCTGGAACCAGGCATCTATCTACTGCCAGATGCCTCAATCCCACACGGGGTGGCCACAAACAAATCGCCTCCATGTTGCTCTGTCCCCCGCCATTTCACTACCCTGCTCCCAACTCACACCCCCCTCTCTCATATACCTCTCCACTCCAACCCACCATCTCATCCTCGGCCTCCCCCTCCCTCTCCCCCCCTCCACCTCATTCACATACACTCTCCTCGTCAGTCTCTCACTCTCCATCCTCTCCACATGGCCAAACCACCTCAACGTGTTTCTCCTAACACTTCCTATCACGTCCACAACCACACCACAATGCTCCTTCACTTCCTCATTTGTTAGTCTGTCTCTCCATGTGACTCCACATGCACCTCTCAAATAACTCATTTCCACTGCTCTCATTCTTGACTTCTGTCCTTCCAACAGGGTCCATGCTTCATTTCCATATGTTAGAGCTGGTACCACAATACTGTCATGTCGGTAGCTCGATCGGTAGAGAGTTGGCTTGCAGTCCCGAGGGACCCAGGTTCGAATCCTCGCTGAGGCAGGGAACAGTTTAAGGATTTGAATTTCATTAAATCAGGCTTTACTGATCTACCAGAAGACCTGCCGACATGTCGTAAAAATAACCCCGCTAATACCAATATACCAAGTCCTGTATGAGACAGCCCTAGCATGTATTCAATATGGACGGTGGGTGTTAAGCACCGAAGTGGTGACATGTAGAAGTGTATGGAGGACGGCTGGGCCTTGATAGCAGGCTGTAAAGCCTATGCCCAGAGTCGGACACATAAAAAAAAAAAGAAAAAAAATGTAACAACTTTTTCACTTCCATGCTCACCTCTGTTTCTTATCACTGCTTTCAATGAACCAGCAACCTTCCTTCCCTGCTGCACCCTTTTGAGCACTTCACCCTCCAGACTTCCATCCTTACTCATCACACTACCCAAGTACTCAAATGCACTCACATTCTCCATATCCTCCCCATCCAATCTCACTGTACATTACTTCTCTCGAAGACCATCACTTTACTCTTCCCTACATTCACCTTTAGATTCTGTTTCTTACACACTCTCCCAAACTCATCTACCAAGCCTTGCAGCTCCCCTTTGTCTTCGCTCAACAACACAGTATCATCTGCAAACAACAGTACAGGGAGTTTCCAAACACTGCCCTCTCTCACTAGGGCCGCTCCAACATCCACTGCCCGACATTGTATCTCTTTTATAACCCCATCCATGTATAGACTGAACAACCATGGAGACATGACACATCCTTGTTTCAATCCAACCTTCAAATGGAAAGATTCACTCAGTTTGCCATCCACATGCACTGCAGCCTTAGCACCCTTATACATACTCTTCACTGCCTTCAGCAACTTCCCATCCACTCCATATATTCTTAATACCTTCCACAATCCTTGTCTATCCACCCTGTCATATGCTTTCTCCAGATTCATGAAGGCTGCATACAACTTTTTGCCCTTCTCTAGAAACTTTTCCATTAAGGATCTAAGAATGAATATCTGGTCTACACAACCTCTTCCCTTCCTAAACCCTCCTTGTTCTTCTCCAACTAATTCCTCTGTTATTTCCCTAACTCTGTCAATAAGTATCCTACCATATACTTTTCCTATTACACTGAGAAGGCAAATGCCCCTGTGATTACCACACACTGCTTTTCCCCCTTTTCCTTTGTACAGAGGAATAATTATACCTGACTTCCAATCCTCCAGGACTCTACCCTCCTCCCACGCCAGTCTGCACACCTTCCACATCCATTCTATTACTATCTCTCCACCATGCTTCAGCATTTCACCACACACTCCATCAATTCCTGGGGCTTTCCCCATTTTAACTTTCTTCATTGCTTCCACCACTTCCATCCTACTGATTTCTTCCTCTCTTTTCACAACCCTCCTTCTCCCCACCATTCCCCAGCCACTTATACTTGCATTATTTTCATTCTCTATGTTCAACAGTTCATTAAAGTGTTCTCTACATCTGTTTACTTTTTCTCCCTTCTCCACTAGTAATCTACCATTTTTATCTTTCACACCCCCACTGACTTCGTTGGCACCCCGTCTAGCTCTCTTTACCTCCTTCCAGAATATTTTCTTACATTCCCTCCACTTTGCACTCAAATTCCTTCCAAATTCCTCATCCACTCTCTTCTTACTCTCTCTTAGTAATCTTTTCACTCTCTCCTCCTCTCTACATATACAGTAAAACCTCGATATAACGGACTTCAGTAGACCGGAATTCACTTTTATCGGACTCGAGGAGCTACTGGACTAAACTCCTATATATTGGAAAAAGTCCGATATAGCCAGAAAGCAGTCTGGACTGCCTGACAACTTCAGCTATGTTCACCACAATAAGACAAGTAAAAGACATGTTTTTTCAGTGCACAGTACAGTATTATTATGCCATTTGATTAATGTAGTGAAGGTATAACACAGTACAATACTGCAATGGTGGTGAAAACAACTGATGCAATCCGGACTAATGTCTGATATATCGGAAAAAGTCCGGATTAGCAGGGGTAAGTCCGGATGTCGCTTTTATCGGAATTTCGCATATTTCGGACTGGCTTGGGCCCCAATTAGTCCATTATAGTGAGGTCTTACTGTAACTCTCTCGTCCGTCTCTCAGCTTCTTCGACGCCCCTGTTCCTCATCCACTCATTATATGCTTTCTTCTTTTGTGCCATAGCCTCTCTCACCTCTTCAGTCCACCATGCTGTTCCCTGAACCCCCTTTTGTCTTCTCTTCACCCCACACACCACCACACATGCTGCACAGATTTCTTCTGTGAATATCTTGCACACACCTTCCACGTCCCCCATCTGCTCGAATCTATGTATACCCAATCGCTCCTCCACTTCCCTTTTATATTCAGCCTTTATTCCATCCTCTTGTAACTTTTCTACCCTCCTTGTAACAAATACTTCCTCCTGTCCTTCCCTTCTTCTCTTCCTCCATCTAGTTTGGATTCTGATTCTGGCCAGCACCAAGTGATAGTCAGAAAGTCCACTTCCCCAACCTCTATATACTCTTGCAACCAATACACATCTTCTCATCCTTTCATCCACGCACACAGTCAATCATTGCCTTCCGTTCATTCATTCTCACCACTCGCCATGTATACCTATGGATCATTCTGTGCCTGAAGAGGGTATTAGCTAACACCAACCCCCTCCCAGCACAAATGTCCACTAAAGCACTGCCATTCTCATCCATCTCTGCAGGCACACCCCACTCACCAACCACTCCATCCACCTTCTCATTCCCTACTTTTCCATTCATATCTCCAATCAGAAACACTCTCTCATTCCTTTCAAACTTTTCCAAGCAGGCTTCCACATTTATCCAGAACTCTTCTCTCACTCTACTTACACGATCTTGTGTTGGCGCATACACGCACACAACTGCCCACATTTGTAGTCCAACTTTCACTCTTACCCATGCAATCCTTGACCCAACTGATCCATACTCTCTTACATTCTCCTTCCATCTGTTGCTCACAGCAATACACACTCCCTCTTTTGCCCTCTCAATCTCACCCGCTCCCACGCATATACCCCATCCATACTCCCATTCTCTCACACTCTCACCTCGCCATTTAGTTTCAGTTATTCCACATATATCCACTTTTGCACTCTCAAGCACCTGTACAATCTCTCTCTCTTTCACCTCATCATTCATACCCCTTACATTCCATGTTGCAATCTTTACCACGTCCTTTGTCCGGTCCTTTTTCGTCAACTATTGGTCAGTCCTGGTGCAAGGCTTCTTGTTCTTATTTTTAGTTAGTTGTTTTTACGGGGTGGGGCACTAACCCAGGCATGTTCTAAGTTAATTATTTAAGAAAGAGAGGCACTGACAGAATGGGTGATAGCCAGTTTCATTTTCCTGATAACCCAGAGAGAGACGTGATCTCAGATGACATGGTTGTGCAGGTATTGCCAACTCCTCATGTGTCAAGAATGACACACACATTCAAAGGAGTGAACTTTCCTTCCTCAATCAATTAGTCTAAAAGAATGAATTTTCCATCTTCAATGAGCAAGTAGTTGATCTTTAATTTTTGTGTTGTTTATATCACTGGTGTGATATACAGGTAAGCTTATCATGTAACTTTCACATCAATTACTGGCTGTAGGGTAACCTACATATTAGAAGGTAATTTATGTTCATAATATTCAAAATTACTTTGTCCTTTTCTGCTGCATCACCCCGAACCCTACTTTACAAGATTCATGTTTTGGTTACTTTATCATGTGTTTCACATTAATACATGATTTACATTGTTTTGTAATTAGAGTATATGAAAAACAAAATTAGTGGTAGGTGGTGGCGACCATCATCCACTCAATTGATGTAGTGCTGCCTACTTCTTCCTTAGCCTTTATCATTCTTTTTCTGTGCCTGCCCTCCTTTCTTCCTATTTCTCCTATATTTCCTGTCACTTCCTACTGCTTTTCTTTCCTTTACAGGTGGCATTACATTGAGTGACAAGCCAATTGGTTTCCTGTAAGCCAAGAAACCATTTACAATGCTGGGTGGTAACCATATAACCAAACCATACGTGCTCCCTACGTGTCAACAAGTGGGTTGGTGGAGGGTTAGTGCCCCTCCCCGTAAAATAAATAACTCAAAGTCAAATGGCCACCCCTTACGGGATTATGGTGTCTGGCAATAGATAGATAGATAGGAAAAAAAAAATTCACACAAGTAACGTTTCTCACTTTTCCTGTAACGTGTCTCACGGTCACATTTCCCTTAACAGTAGCAAAATCCTAGGAGAAATAGAATTTGCTGGGTATGGTTATGATCCTCACACACTGACATAATACTGATATAAAGCACTTCTTGATGGAACCAGTGAAGTCACAGAGGTATTGAAATTACTCATGCAAAGTAGAAGGTGGGGTAGCATCGAGGTAACGTTTCTCACGCCACTTTTAAAAATCTATATAAAATCAGATTAAAAACATATGAATACTCTGATTATGGCATAACGTAGTGTGCGGTGTTGGTAGTATACCATGCAAACAGCATTTATTTAAATTGCCTACATAAGAAAATACAAGTGAGAGTAGATCAGTAACTTGTCTCTGAATGTAACGTTTCTCATGATGGAATGGCCCTGTTGATAATTTAACCCTTTGTCTGTGGAGGAGTTCAATACAGATCTTAATTAACCACCACAGTACTGGTGCTGGAGTGGCACTGCTAAGATGGGGGAGGGCTGCCTGATTACATAAACATTTCCCAATCCCATCCCTATCCCCCAACAGGAGAACGGTGGACTACAGAAGGGTAATTCTGCCAGCATTCCACTAGGTTAATGTTCTGATGAGCCTGGGGTTGCAACGACTAGGCTACAACTGATCCATTTTACATCATTTGTCTGGCTCAATTTCTTGATTACAGTCCCTCACGTACTTCTTTATTCCCAAAAAGGAAGATGGTGGGCTGTAGCAGAACAAGACAATACTATGGCTCTGCATCATTTAAGTAACTCTTCATGACTGACATTAATCTTGTGTAATTTTCGTTACAAGTCAGCACTCAATAGGGAGAGATGGCAGTTTAGAAAGACAATGGGAAACAAGGCTGTTGACAGATTTAATTTCTTCACAATGAGGCTGTCTCCTAATATGAAAAAAACAGTCCGGTGGCAGCAAGTATGAACTATGGGACATTATCGGAGGGTCCCATGCTATAGGTCCCTTAGGTGAAAAAAATTGACCTCCCCCCCCCCCCCCCCCCCAAAAAAAAACAAAAAAACTGCACCTTTTTCCCACCCTTGTATGATAAGGTTAAAAAATAAATAAATAAAAATAATAATAATACTGGGAACTACTCTCTCAAGGGCATGCCAAATTGTCCACAAACACTCACACACCATTCAAGCCCCTGGAATCCTCATACCACCACACAGGCATAACTATCCACACACACATGCACTTCATAAAACCCATCAGATAATCCATCCAACA
>JAGKTI010013190.1:0-23435 GCA_018397915.1 Birgus latro
GAATCGTCTAAGGTAGAATTGGAGGAGAAAGTCTGAGCAAAGAGATCTGCTTTATCAGTAGAAGAAATAGCTACAGAGCTATCAGAGTAGAAAAGAGGAGGGAAGGATGATGAGGTAAAGTTGTTAGAAAAGTTTTTGGGAAGGTGCCAAAAGGAGCGAGAAGAATTCGAGTTGGAGAGTTGGGAACATTTAGAACAGATGAAATTATTTTTAGCAGAGCGAAGAACAGACTTAGCATGATTCTGGGCAGAAATATAAAGAAGATGCGATTCAGGGGTGGGTTGGCTCCGGTACCTTTTAAAGGCCCTCTCTCTGTTGCGGACAGCATTAGAACAAGCGTGATTAAACCAAGGCTTTCTTGCATTAGTCAGAGGATATGAAAAAGGAATGTATGCTTCCATGCCCGAGAGAATAACCTCCGTAATGCGCAGGGCACGCTCAGACGGCTCCCGGCCATGGAAGCAATAATCATTCCAAGGAAAATCAAAGAAGTACTGCCTGAGGGCCTCCCAATCTGCAGCTCCAAAGTGCCACAGGCGGCGTTTCTTTGGAGGGTCCACAGGCTGTACTGGAGCAATAGGACAGGTTAAGGTAATAAGCTTATGATCAGAGGAGCCCAACTGAGAGAAAAGATTAACAGCGTAAGCAGAAGGATTAGTTGTTAAGAAAAGGTCAAGTATGTACTATATACAGTATGGAACATTATCATTGAATCTGATGGATGTGTCAGAGAAGGGTAGGTTATAAGGTTTTTTTTTTTTTTTTATGCAAGGAAGAAGGAACCAAGGTCCATGGGCCCGCAGTACTGTTCCTTCCAAGATAAAGTAAAAACACTGCAAAAGAGAGATATATACAGTAGAATTAATCAGGAATAATTTGATCAAGTAGCTACTGATACTGTATGGGCTGAAACTCAGTACAGTACAAACTCAAGGTTGTTAGGAAAAAAAAAAAAATAGTATAGGTGCCACTAATTCAGCTTCTTTTTGCTGGCAGCATTAACACATTAGTTCAAGCAGGTCCGAGCTGGCTGCTTGAAGTTTTGGCCACAGTACAATCCAGAGCGGAAAACTGATTCTTTAACTCTTAGACGACAGGCGATTTATAGTGTGAGCCTGTTTTCAAACCTTCATATTAGGAAAAGTATAGCAGTTAGGAAAACAAATTAAGGACCATATTACTCAGCATCTTTTCTTCTTGCAATTGAAACCATCCCCAGGTCTGCAGGTGGTCCTGTCAATGAGTAAGGAGGTAAAGAAGATGGGTAAGTTTTGGCAATTGAGGCAACCTGTCTCTATTGCCAAGCTTGCGGTGCGGACTTGGGCTCGCTGCAGCACAGAATGCTTGGCGTTTGTAAGACTGACTGGTCCAGCTGCATGGCATGCTTGTAATGCTGGCCTTCCTCCTGCCTCATGAATTTGCCATTTTGTTACCCATATACTCCACTTTCCATACCCAAAGGTATTGGTTTGAATTATCACCTTGTGTAGGCTATGTGGCTCGTCTTCTGTTTTCTGGCTGTAGCAGAGTGACACTTTGCCCTGTATGTGTGTGGGAGAACTCACACAGATGCAATGAAAAAGGTGGAAAAAAAATATGTACAGTCCTCATTTTCCTATGGTTGTCCAAGAACTTTGCACTTTGTATTCACTTTGAGAGCAAACTTTCTTTCCGATAAATAGTATAACTTAAGCTATACCAGGAGGCAGACGCTTGTACAAAATGTTACGGAGTTTGGCACTTTTTTGGGGGGAGGATAGGTGAAAATCTAACTACTTACGGTCTGTATCACTTATTCTACTTGCACTTATCACATTTACTGTTCATTTTATATATTTTGCATAATAAATTCATGGTCAAAAAATACTACAGTCCCACCCAAAAAGGTAATTTTCTTCAGGTGGGCATTGGGTTTTCTGTCATTATTTCTGTGCTGAGTAAAGATCAGGTATTTACAACAACTTTACATATCAGCCTTGCACCTACATTATCACTTAGAAACTGCTTACAAGTAACACATCAAGTGCACTTCATTCTCTGCTATTTACAATCTCCCACACACCTGTGTTTAGAATTCATGCTCTGTGTGATACTCAGAGAAGCACTTGGGACAAAGTGGCACTCTGCACTCAAGGAATTCATTGTGCATTTCCTGGCATGCTTTTGCCCAACATTTTGTTGTGGAGCAGATGTGGCATTGCCTGTAGATCACACGTCCAGGAGGTGATCGGCCCAGGGGCACGAGATGGTGACATGCAAAGTGTTGTGCACCACCCAAGCTGTCTGCCATCAGCGTCTGATACGGTGTCCTCCTTGGACTTGCATCGTGAACAGTTGCATGCTTCGCAAGGAGCTTGCGAGAAAGTTCTGTCTCAAACTTGCGTAGAGAGAGACCCAGACCAACAACCTCACTGAAAAGTATGTACAGTAACTGTTCAAGATGGAGATATCAGGAAGGTGTAAGAATGTCTTCTTGTACCACTGACATGATTTCCGGAGGCAATCAATCTCACCGATCTGCATGGCGGACTTGTGAGCGAGCCGCATGTTGAAGTTGTAGTCATTGCATCTGGCTTGAGCACAGGTTACCAGGTCCTGAAGTCTGTCTTGCCTGTGTCCTGCATAACACCCTGGTGAACTGTAGTCAACATGTTCACCTTTCGCTTATCTTGCCAGTGAATGGCCAACATATCATCACATTTCCAGGTTAGCAGTGCACCTTTCTTGGTCTTCACCGGGAATGCTGGAAAGTTTTTGCTAGTGGCCTGGACAGTCCCACAGGTTCCACTACCATGCACAAGTAAATACTTCATCAACGCCAGGGAGGTATAATGGTTATCTGTGTACAGGATGTGGTTTTTGCGGAAGTATCTGTCCCGTCCATCAGCACTTTCACCACAGCAGCAGAAATCCCATGGAGATCATCACTGGGCATATCCACATCTGTAGCCGAATAAACTGTTACGTCTAGCACATATACAGTCTGGTAGTCACATAGGACAAAGAACTTTAGTCCAAATCTGTGACATTTAGAAGGCACATACTGTACTGTATGAATGCAAGACGCCTTCAGAACAGAACTAGCGACTCATCAGTAACCACTTTCAGAAATGGCTAGAAAAGCCTAATGAATGACTCCTTCAGCATGGTCAGGATGGACCTAATCTTCCACAACCTGTCATCGGGTGCGGGGTCATAATTACGATTGAAGTGCAGGAACTTCGTTATGGCTAGATACCTGTCACAGGCCATATATTTCCCAAAGACGGTTGTGTGGACGATTTCGTCCACTGCCCAATAATCGTGGATCACATGCTTATCTACGTGTGCCATTGTCATAGTCAAAGCGAGCCACACACACATTTCCGCCACCCCTAGTGGCCGCCACTCTTTCATTTTAGCACTTTCACTCACAGACACCTCCAGCCAGCAAACAGAGATAGCCTGGTGGAAGTTAACTCATCCAGCAGGTACTACATTATGGAGGTGGTAAAAATGACTTGGGAAAATGACAGGATGGAAGATGTTCCTGCCTGCAGGTGCTTCCTCTGTACACCTGCCCCTGTTGCAGTAAAGGCAGGTAAGGCTGGCTGGAAACCTTCTCCCTCCTCCCACACGAAGATGCCGACACTGGGCCTGCTTGGCTGTGATGGTGCGTCACTATGCCATTTTGCAGCACCACATGAACTCCCATGCCCATGGGCACGGGGACAGCCATGGGCAAGGGGGGGAGGGGAAGGAGAGGTGGATATGAAGGTCGAGGTGAAGTTAGGGGAGGGCAAGGGTGATGACTCACCACACCCAGGGACTTCCTGGGGTGATGCTGGTTGGTCAGGCTGAACGCGTGAGGCCAAGGATGACATCCCCACTTGTGAGGGACCAGGCTGTGGGGATATGGTCCTTGAAGTGCTTGGCTGCGGTGATAAGGGTCGGGGCAGAGAGAGAGTGCGACGCACTTCATGGCCGCTTGGTGGTGAGATGCGACGTCAGCCTTTAGCTATGTAGAATTTTACTTCCACGTTCACCACCGTCTCCCACACTTCCAGCCGCTCCTGACTTAGTCTCACTGTCAGAGGGAAATGTGTCTCTCACATAGCCACTCTCAGCCCCCTGAAGCACTGTGAGGGCCTTTTCAGATGTGTCAGTGTGGGCAGCAGAAGGGGCCATGTGATACATCACTTTCAACATGGTAACTTCCACCTATTTCTGAGCAAGTTTTGCCACTGTCTCTTACACTGGTCACTGTCATGTCCAAAGCACCCTATTGCATTGTCACTGAGCCCCTTCGATCTCTCCTTCTGCAGGAGTTTCGCAAAGTTGGATGACGCATGGGGCCCGCCTGTGGCGGGGATGGAGTCGGACACGGAGGAATCGAAAGACATCGTTCCTCACCTGGCCAAAGCACGAGACGGACTGAGCAACGTTGCTTGCCTGGGCGGTAGTCTCTCCGAAGCCTTTGGTGGCAAGATAAAACTTGAGTCAGTTCAAACTATGGCAGGAAGAAATTTGCGACATATGCTGTCACACGGCAGCCTGTGTCCGCCTAAATTGTGACTGCTTATCACTTTCCCCTGCAGATGGGGGTTAAATGAATGTCGAGAGTTGGCATGATTAAAATCAGTGATGATAATCATGGTTGGCAAAATTACAAGCAAGTGTTTTTTCTCATTTGCTTTTGCATGCTTGTAAAGTCAAAGTCACTGACAGTGATATATATCATATAATTATTTTCCTTAGGTTCATAACTGACATTGTCTCAGTTTTTAACTGATTATATAACTTAACCTAAAATAAAATAGCTTTAGATTTTGTACTTGTTACAAGCTGATTGTTGAAGAATACCATGTGACATTGAAAAGCTATTGTGAATAGGTCTTTCTTGTGGAGTGATAGATTTGTGATTACCATTTACTGTAGCATTTTGAGTGCCATACTTTACTATGTTCAATTAACAATTTCTATAGGCTTTTCACTTACTGGAGTATTATACAGTATTGAACAGTATACTGTACTGTTCTGAAGCAGTTAGTTGTATTATTATGTAAGAGAAGTCCCATAATAATGCATTACACTTCATGCAGATACATTCCAAATGATGTAAAGACATCATAGTTGATTCTGATGTAAATACTGTACATCATAGCTGATGCAAACACATTTCCATTGGTGTTAATTACATGCCAGTTGATGGAAATATATTCCAGTTGATGCAAAGACACCTCAGTTTATTGAAATATGTGCAAGTTGGTGAAAATAGCAGCGCTTTATATATATTTTACAGTGTAGTTGCCAGTTTTCACTAGGGTCGAAAATCGTGCAATTGTTATTCATGGCAATTTATTGTTATTAAACAGAAATGACCATAATTACCAAGTTAAAGATAATTTCTGTGATTTCCTGTTAAATGTATTGTCACTTGTTAATACTGAAGATCTGCTTGACAAGAACTATGGAAAACTATGAATTAGTGTCCTACTGTATACTGCAAGAAGATTCAAATTAATATCAGCTTAATTCCCTCATCGTTTCACCAAGTCTTTTAGGCACACGTTAATTAAGCATGATTGTTAATGAAAAATGTATACAATTGACCTTTCTATACTGGATCAGTTAGGGAGAAACCTGATCCAGTAAAGCTATTAATACAGTAAGTCCAATCCCCCCCCCGAAGTGCAATTACAAGGACATAATGGAAAATGAATGAGTGAAATAGCATATTCTAGTATTAAAAATGTATATCAATTTTACACTTACTTGGCCCATAATTTTACACTCTTGTTCTGCATTCTGGGTCACCTTGCACAGGGGAAGTGATCCCATAGGTCTGTGTCATATGCCTCACGTAATGTATAGTAATCCCTCCAAGATCCGACATAACAGAGCCAAAGGCATGTCTGGAACTTGGGTTTGTCCGGGACTTGGGCAAAATGCCTCCTGAACAGGTGCTTATGGACCCAAACCCAACCTTACTCTGAAAACCACTAAAACAGTTCCCTACCAGACATGCACAGCACCTATTTAAGACCCTGTTCACACAAATAAGAGGCAGAAAGCATGAAATAAATGAAAAGGAACCAGAGAATGAGAAATTAGAGGTGAATATGGAAAATATTTAGCAGTTTCCAGGGTACTTATGACACGGCTGTGGCCATTGTGAAGATTAACCTGCCTCCTCTATGGCCCTGACAGTGGTGAAAGTGCACTTGAAGCATGTACAGTAATCCAGTGTTGCACTGCACTTACTGCCACAGCAAAAAACCTCGATACTTTCTTCTATTTAGTTAGGAAACATCAACATGACTCTGCTGGTGAAAACATCACTTTAAAGTGATGTTTTCACCTATCAGAGTTAATATTTTTGACCTTTCAACATCACTCAAGTACTTTCCAGGCATCTTGGAATATGTCAGGTGAGAATATAGCCTAGGAAGCCATAGGGAAGAAACTGAGAATTTATGGTGCAAGAGCATTGACAGCATACATCCTTCCCTGACGAGAGCTCAGTGAGCGCTGGTGATTGCATCAGTCTGAGAGTGTCCAGGGTGTTGCCAGATGTACATTAACAGCCGGATTAACACAGCTGTTTGTCACCGTGTGGCAAATTTAGAGTAGGGATGAACACATATTGGCCTTTTTTTTTTTTTCTTTTTTTTTGACATTTTTTTGGGCCATTTTTGGACCTAAGGCCAAAATGTCCAGGACTTGGGGTGTCTGGGACTTGGACGTCTGGAACTTGAAGGGATTACTGTATACATCTGGAAAGTCCACTTGGTTTTTCCCATGTACTGGATGGTTTCTGGTATGTGTGACAGTTTGTCCTGAGAGCTCAATATATTCATTAAATTTGATAACAGGCTTAGTGGGGTCCACTGTATGCTGTATACAGTATATAGTTAGTGTAAACTCTCAGATGTCTGGCATAATTCAGCCAAACCTTGTGCCAGATATTGCAAAATGCTGGATATTGCATAATACCCCCCATTGGCTCAGCATTCAGGATTGAGCCAGGTATTGCGTTATTATCTTTTTCTGCCTTCTATCCCAAAAACTTTCTGAGTAAAAGATGAATATTAAACATAAAATACAATAATGTATGATAAAATACACTAATACAGTAGTAGAGTGTCAGTTGGCTACTTATTATGCCAAATGATATACCTCGATGCCAGATATTGCATAGAACCACCAGTTGCATCCTGTATCAGTGCCGAATATTGCATAATGTCACCAGATATTGTTTCAGTAGAGCTAAGCTATCGGCACCGGATATTGAGTTTACTTATACAGTATATATAAGTAGATGCTGGATTTAATAAACTAATTTCAGCCAATCCCCATTCCGTTATCTTGAATTTTCTGCTAAATCGAGTTCCGTATCCATGGCTCAATATAAAGGAAAAATTTTCCATGATTTCAAGCTATTTTCTGCTAAATCTTTGAAAGCAAGCCATGCATACTCTCAGTGTTACACACAGCAGTCTGAACTCATAATTAATATCCTCAGAAATTCATTATTGTCTACGAAATTTCCTTAACGGAATTATGCTTGATTTAACGGAAATTTTCCGTTAAATAGCCAAAAAACAAACAAACAGAAAAAATAATTATCACAGGCTTCCGCTAAATCATTGTTCATGAAATTGAACATTTACTGTGTGTGTGTGTGTATACAGGTATAGAGGAGGAAGGAAATGTAAATTTGAAAGAGGTTATAGAACAACAAAGCAAGGAAAAGGTGGAGAAGGAAGTGGTTAGGGTACTAAGTAGAGAATCTTTGGTCAGGGATGTAGCAGATAAGAAAAAATGTGTTATAATTTCAGGAGTTAAAGAAAAACTTATGACAGTAAGATTCGAAAGAGAAAGAGAAGATCTGAGCAAGGTTAAAGAGATAATATCAGTAGTTATGGAGAGTAACAACGAAACTCAAGAAGAGACTGAAGAAGTGTTTAGGTTAGGAAAGTACGAGGAAGGAGGGGCAAGGCCATTGAAAGTAAAGTTTAAGTTCCAGGTAACGGTGAACGAAATCATCAATAGAACATGGAAATTATCGGACAAAGAGGGGTTCAAAATTGTTTGGATAAGGAGAGATGCAAATGAGGAAGAAAGAGCTTAAATAAAGGAGTTAGTATTGGAAGCAAAGGTAAAAAACGAACAGAGAACTGAAGAAGGGAAGGCAGTTTTGTATTGAGTTATGGATCAGAAATTGAGAAAGTGGTACCGACGGAGGGAAGGAGAGAAGAGGGTATAAGTAATAATGAAAAAAGTTTGAAAGTGGCGTATATAGTAAGTCCTCGTTTTTCGACGCATTTTACTTCGATGTTTCAGTTTTCGCGCAAAAAAAGTTTCCTTTATGTCTTCCATTTCGTCATTTTCCCCCTAACTTCGACACTCCCAGCCAGCAGCTGACACTCAGCAGACGACGCATATTCTCCCCTGTTTGTAAACAAAGAAGATGGCGACCACTTCAGCTCCATAATACAAGTGCATATATATATAAAAATGATTATTAATGTGTTAAATGTGAATTTTGTTGACACATGATCATACAAACTTTATCAAATAAACGTCTTCAGTCAGTACATCACCTTGCAGCATCTGCCATCCTCACTGTTTTGGTAGCTCAGCTGATCTGTGGCTATCAGATAAACTGCTTATAAGACTTTTTCTTGTTTTAACGCTATTTAATAATACTGTATTTCAACCAGTGGTGGGCAGCGCAAACGAAAAGGGACTTCGTGCAAGCGCAATGCACAATCTACAGTTCACTACCTTGCACAAGCGCAAAGTGCGCAATCTGACTAATATTTAGATTGCGCATATGTCGCAAAGCGCAAGCACAAACCATTTGCATATATTCGTGGGAATACTGTAAAATATTGAGATATTTACCTAAATTAGCATACTAACTTTCTTTTATTTATTATTATTATTATTTTCCGATATGTGTAACTTTCGCAAGTGTGCAATCTAATATTTAGTGTGAGCAGTGTTTCAAAGCACTAGCGCAAACCGTTTGCATATATTTGTGGGAATTACTGTAAAATATTGAGATATTTAAATAAATTAGCATACTTATTTATTATTATTCTATCTATTGCCAGATGCCTTACTCCCGTAAGGGGTGGCCATTGGCCACAACAAATCGCCTCCATGTCACCCTGTCCCCCGCCATTTCACTACCCTGCTCCCAGCTCACCTCCCCTCTCTCATATACCTCTCCACTCCATCCCTCTATCTCATCTTTGCCCTCCCCCTCCCTCTCACTCACATACACTCTCCTCGTTACTCTCCATCCACTCCATATGGCCAAAACACCTTAATGTGTTTCTCCTAACGCTTCCTATCACATCCACATCACAACGATCCTTCACTTCATCTGTCAGTCTGTCTCGACATGCTCCTCTCAGATACAGTAATCCCTTTACTATTCGGACTCCCATTATTCGGATCCCTCACTATTCGGACCTCGTGGGCTGTCCGCCCCCCAAAATGCCCAAAAATTCGACAAAATCTGGAAAAAATCTGATTTTTTTTTACTGCATCAGTTTGAATTTCCCGTGTGCGCCGATAGGCTGTGTTTTCGCGCGTGGCGCCTGTCTGTCCGTCCCATTTCCCGCTCCATTTCTGGCTCGTAAACACGCTTCGACAATGGCGGCCGAAGTGATTGCTTTTGTGGTGATATCCTACCTCCTGCAGGGCCTGATGCTGTTCTTTACCTTCTTCATCATGTGTGTGATGATGGCCCTGCCTCCTGAGAAGAGGAAGAAAGTGGCTCTGACTCTGGAGAAGAAGAGGGAGGGGTATTGGAGAAGGTGGACGCGGGTGGCCGACATCACGGATTCGTCGTGAATTCAATCTCCCTCGCTCCACCTTGTTTGATGTCAAGAAGTTCCGAGACAAACTACAGCAGTACACGGCTGATTTCGCTTCAAAGACCAAATGAAACGTGGAGAGGAAGGTGATGTTTACTCCTAAGTATGCAGACATCGACCGGTCCACGCTGATTTGGTATCGACAACAACGTGCTGCTGGTGTGTTGGTACATGGAACGGAGCTGAAAGCTGCTGCTGAGAAGTTCGCAAGGCTCCAGGACTCGTCACTATACCACACGGGAATTTATTGTTATGTACAGTGCAGTGAAGTGATGTGATCCCAGTTATGCAAAAAAAACATTGTGGAAAGTGTTGGTGAGAAGTGCTGGTGATTGTCAATTGCAGAGGTGTGTCAGGTGCAAGGTCTTCCTGTCAGTCTGAGATGATAGAGCGAGTTGTACATCAGGACGGCGGCTTCTTTTTCGTAAGTACCCTAACTTCATCAGAATTCCTTGTTTTGTTCTTTCCATATCATTAATCTCATGCATACTCTGTGTGCAAGATGATTTCCGTAATGATTTTCATGTCTAACCTGTTTTCAGCATGCTGTAAATGTGTTAAAAAATTTCCCTAAATGTTAATCATAATTTCCTGCTTTCAGTTTAATTTTTTCATGCATGGTTTTAAGTGCACCAGCTATGAAAAAGGTGAATGCCAGTGAATTTCATGTCCAGCCATTACCTAACCTAGCATAACCTAACCTAACCTAACCTAACCTAACCTAACCTAACCTAACCTAACCTAACATTGTGTTAATCATAATTTCCTGCTTTTAATTTAATTTTTTCATGCATGGTTTTAAGTGCACCATCTATGAAAAAGGTGAATGCCAGTGAATTTCATGTCCAGGCATAACCTAACCTAACCTAACCTAACCTAACCTAACCTATCATTGTGTTAATCATAATTTCCTGCTTTTAATTTAATTTTTTCATGCATGGTTTTAAGTGAACCAGCTATGAAAAAGGTGAATGCCTTTGATTATTGTGCAAGATGATTATCATAAAGATTGTCATGTCTAACCTGTTTTCAGCATGCTGTAAATATGTTTAAAAATTTCCCTAAATGTTAATCATAATTTCCTGCTTTCAATTTAATTTTTTCATGCATGGTTTTTAAGTGCACCAGCTATGAAAAATGTGAATGCCAGTGAATTTCATGTCTGGTCATAACCTAACCTAACCTAACCTAACCATTTTTCTGGTAACAATTTACATCATTTACTGTATTTGATGCTTTGTATCCAATAATTTAGTGCATAAAATGTGAGAAAAGATGATTTCCATGTCCGATACTTACTTATACTATGTTGGCAAGTTCAGACCACCTGTGCCTCACTTACCTCTAAATCATCTTTTTTTGGTTAAAATTCAATTAATTCATGCTTTGTGTGCATTATTTATGTGAAAAGGGACCTAAATAAGTGCTATACATGTCCTGTAGGGAGGTAGGAAGGTAGTTTTCTGATTTAGGTTAGGTTAGGGTCATGAATGACCAGTGCTGGAGCTTCAGGCCCGATATTCGGACAAGACCACTGTCTGGACATGCCTTTGGCTCTATTGTGTCGAATAGTGGAGGGATAACTGTAACTAATTAATTTCCACTCTCTCGCCCATTTGAATTTCACACACTGCATCTGGCTGGCAAGACTGGGCAGTACAGCCGGTACTCCTGGTATTGGGGGCATCCGTTACTGACAAATTACTTCACACAAAGTAAATAAGGCGGTAGGACCGGAGCAATGCGTTGTTAACTCATGGAAGTTCATATGGACGAGTGAGCGAAGCGGAGAGGGACAGGGAAACAAAGGCTGTGATGTTGCCAGTTTTACTTTTATCTGCATTTTCTCAAAATGTTTTATTTAATAATTTAATATAGATATACAACAGCATCTGCAGTTCCTTGCAAAAATCATTAAAACATATTTAAATCAAATACCTGCTGCCTAATAAATTACTAGGCTGAGGATATTTAAATAATATGTATTAATGATTTTTGTAAGGAATCGCGTATGCTATTCTTAGTACGGTAAATAATGTATTTTTAAATGATTATTTTTTATTAATAATAATAATAATTTTAAAAAACATTAAAATACATTATCTCTGTTGAAGCATTTTAAGAAATGCTACTACCCTCCCACCTCCCCCCCAACAATCCACGCCTGGGCCTCCCGCATCTCTTGTCCAACCATGCGGTCAGCTCCCAAGACCACGTGTCTGCGCAATCCACAGGGCAGGTGCTCAAGGCAGGTGTGCAAGCACAAATTCACTTACGCAAATGCAACTAAATTTGTGCTTGCACACCTGCCTTTTCATGTGCAAAAGCGCAATATTGCGCATGGTCTCATGCGGTGCGCAATCCGCAAACGATATTCACCAAAGCGCAAGGGTGCGCAATTGCACTTTGCGCAAGTACTTGCACACCTGCCCAGCACTGATTTTAACTTGCACATAAACTTACAAGACACAAGAACAGTACTGTAAATATTGAACTTACAAATTCAGTCCTATGGAAAAGCACTACAGCAAATGCTAAAGGAACGACTAAATAAGCATCATGTAGACTGCCTATAAGGTTTTCTTTCTTTCTTTAACATTATTCAACAGTATTTTAACTTGCATATAAACTTACCAGAACAGTAATATAAATATTGAACTTACAAATTCAGTCCTATGGAAAAGCACTACAGCAAATGCTAAAGGAACGACTAAATAAGTATCATGTAAACTGCTTATAAGGCTTTATTTCGTTTTTTAACGTTATTTAATAGTATTTTAACTTGCACATAAACTTACTCTATCTATCTATTGCCAGACACCATAATCCCGTAAGGGGTGGCCATTTGACTTTGAGTTATTTATTTATTTATTTTTTATTTTTATTTTTTTTTACGGGGAGGGGCACTAACCCTCCACCAACCCACTTGTTGACACGTAGGGAGCACGTATGGTTTGGTTATATGGTTACCACCCTGCGTTGTAAATGGTTTCTTGGCTTACAGGAAACCATTTGGCTTGTCACTCAATGTAATGCCACCTGTAAAGGAAAGAAAAGCAGTAAGAAGTGACAGGAAATATAGGAGAAATAGGAAGAAAGGAGGGCAGGCACAGAAAAAGAATGATAAAGGCTAAGGAAGAAGTAGGCAGCACTACATCAACCAGAACAGTAATTTAAATATTGAACTTACAAATTCAGTCCTGTGGAAAAACAGTACAATGAATCACGTGATCACGTGATCAAAACAAATCGTGTGGGCTGCATTTGAGGGTTTGGCCTTTCAATGGCTTTTCTTACACTTTTAATGTCTTTTCAGGTACATGTTTATTGTGTTAGGCTATATAAGCAGCTAGTAAACACTTGTTTAATTTTGGGTAGGGCCTGTTTGGTGTTATAGTACTTTGTGATAGGGTAGGTCCCTGTCCCACCGGAATGCCCATCTATTTTTCCCATTGATTCTTAACTTCACACTTCGACGTTTTGCGTTTCGCGTGGTTTTGGCGGTACATCAGGTCAGCGAAAAACGAGGACTTACCGGACAAATATTGATGGTTTAATATCGGCAAGGGTAGAAATCAATGATTTTTTGAGGGAACATAAACCTGTTATTTGCTTTGCTGAGACTAAGTTGAAAGAAGATATTGATATTCATATGGGAGATGGTAATACAATTTGTGGAGAAGAGACAGAAAAGAAGAAACGGGAGGAGGAATGAAGATAGCAGTGAAGGACAACATAAATGTAGATACTGTGGAAATGGGAGAAGGTAGGGCCGAAGGATAAATATGAAATTAGAAACTGGAGAGAATAGTAAGAGAGATAATAATAATAATAATAATAATAAACGGTTTATTAATAATGCAGTCCTGGGACTGAAAATTTGTACAGGGGGGTGGATTATATACCTTATTCTAGGAGCTAAAACTACCTAAATGTAAGACTTAACATGTAACTACGGTCTACTGTACATTGTTTATGCCTCGGATGATGGTGGGGATGGCACTTCGTCTGTACCTATCCGTGCGTGGGGCTTTCAAGGGCACGAGTTTGTTCGTGTGCCTCGTTGTTCTAGTGGGGGGCGGCGCGTCAGGTGGGACAGTGGTGTATGTTCCCCCTAAGACAAGAGCATGGAATGATGATGAATACCAGGAGATGTTGTCAGAGATGGTTAATTATTTACAGAAAGTGATTGAGAAAAGCAACAATATAATTCTAATTGGTGATTTGAATTGTAAAGAGGTAATCTGGGAGGAATGGGACTCAGGAGGCAGTGAAGATTCGTGGGGCACTAAATTATTAAATATAGCAATGAATAATGTAATGACGCAGTAGGTCAAAGAAGAGACACGATTCCGAGGTGATGACGTACCAGCAGGATTAGATTTACTGCCAACCAAAGAACCTGATGTAACTGAATCTTTGAAATATCTGTGTCCTATAGGAAAAAGTGATCTTGTGGTCAGTGAGTTCCAGATGATAATAGGGAATGTGGTGCCAAGAGACAGGCTTTATAGGCAGGGAAGATGTAACTTTGGAAAGCGGACTTTGCAGAATTGAGAAAATATTTCAAAAATGTGGATTGGAGAAAATTCAGAGAAACAAGAGAGATACAGAGGAGGTGGGATATCTTTCTAGACCTCTATAATTTGGGAGTGGAAAAATATGTGCCAAGAGTAAGAGGGAAAGAAAACAGGAAAAAGCAGTGGTTTAATAGAAAGTGTATGATAGCAATAAAAAAAAAAGGGACATGGCATGGAAAAAATGGAGAAAGAGAGGTAATAACAGAACTAAGGAAGAATACAAAAGAACTAGTAATGAATATACAAGGATACGTAGAGAGGAAGAAAGGAACTTTGAAAAAGGTATAATAGACAAATGTAAGGATGAGCCCAAATTGTTTTATAGATTTGTCAATGGCAAATTGAAACAAAAGGAAGGAATCACCATACTGAAAGTAGGAGGAGAGGTCTATAAAGATCTGGCAATGCAAACTGAAATAATGAACAAATGTTTCAATCGGTTTTCACTAACGAAAGGGAGTTTGTGGAGGAGGAGGGAGTGACTAGAAATGGAGTTTCGTTTCGTTTCGTTTTCATTTCATTTTTGAAGGCTCCAACATGCTTGCATGCATCGGCCTTGGTCACCTAATGGCGGCTCTCCACGCTGCTCGATCCCTGGCAACCTCCCTGTTCAGTCCCTTAACTCTTAAGTCACACTTAATGACCTCGTTCAATGTCTTTCTTGGTCTACCCCTCCCAACCCCTCCCCCAATATTAACACCTCTCACCCTCTGCACCCAATTATCATCCCCCATCCTCTCCAGGAAGTGTATAAATAACTGGAAACTCAAGATGTAAGGAAAGCCCCAGGTCTGGATTGAATCTCTAATTGGGTACTGAAGGAATGCAGCGAACAACTGGTGGATAAGATTCACAGTTTAATTGTGTGTTCTTTGGAAGAGGGGAAAGTGCCTCGGGAATGGAAGGGGGCAAATGTGGTACCAATTTATAAGGGAGGAAACAAGGAAGAACCCCTGAATTATAGACCAGTGTCCCTAACCAGCATGGTCGCATAATTGTGCAAAAGAATCCTGAAAGATAGATGGATAAAATATCTGGAAGAGATGTATATTTTGACTGAAAACCAGTTTGGTTTCAGAAGTGGAAGGTCATGTGTTTCCAATTTGTTGAGCTTTTACTCAAGAGCAATTGACCTGCTACAGGAGAGAGATGGTTGGGTGGATTGTGTGTACAGTATTTAGATATGGAGAAGGCCTTCTACAAGGTGCCTCATAAGAGACTAATGTGGAAATTAGAGCATGTAGGAGGAGTGAAGGGAAACCTCCTGGAATGGATGAGACTTTTTGAGAGACAGACAAATGAGGACAGTAATAAAGGACAGGACATCTGGATGGAGGGAAGTAACAGGTGGTGTCCCACAGGGCTCGGTGTTGGCGCCAGTAATGTTCCTAATTTACGTAAATGATATGGTAGATGGAGTAAACAGTTACGTAAGTCTGTTTGCTGATGATGCAAAGATCTTGAGGAAGGTAGGGGTTGAAGAGGACTGTAAAATGCTGTAGGAGGATTTGGATAGGATACATAATTGGAGCTGGATGTGGGAAATAAAGTTCAGTGCAAAAAAATGTAAAGTATTGGAAATGGGTAAAAGTACCAAGAGACCATCGCTGAATTATTTGATTGGTAATGAACCAATTATAAAAGCGAAAGAAGATAAAGATTTGGGAGTGCTGGTTCAGGATAATTTGTCACCAGAAAAACAGATTAACAAAATATCCTCTTACTAATGCAAGAAAGCCTTGTTTTAATCACGCTTGTTCTAATGCTGTCCGCAATAGAGAGAGGGCCTTTAAATGGTTCCAGAGCCAACCCACCCCTGAATCACATCTTATCTTTTTTTATATTTCTGCCCGGAATCGTGCTAAGTCTGTTCTTCGCTCTGCTAAAAATAATTTCATCCATGCTAAATGTTCCCAACTCTCCAACTCGAATTCTTCTCACTCCTTTTGGCACCTTGCCAAAAACTTTTCTAACAACTTTACCTCATCATCCTTCCCTCCTCTTTTTTACTCTGATGGCTCTGTAGCTATTTCTTCTACTGATAAAACAGATCTCTTCGCTCAGACTTTCTCCTCCAGTTCTACCTTAGACGATTCCGGTGCTGTTCCTCCATCACTTCCCCCCTCAGACTTCCTCATGACTGGCATTAAAATTTCTTCAGCTGATGTATTTTCTGCCATCACTGGCCTCAATATTAACAAGGCATATGGGCCAGATGGAGTCCCTCCTGTTGTCCTCAAAAACTGTGCTTCTGTGCTTACACCCTGCCTAGGTAAACTCTTTCGCCTTTGTCTGTCAATTTGTACCTTTCCTTCTTGCTGGAAGTTTGTTCTCATTCAGCCAGTCCCAAAGAAGGGTGACCATTCCCAACCCTCTAACTATCGTCCAATTGCTTTAACATCCTGTGTCTCAAAAGTTTTTGAATCAGTTCTTAACAGAAAAATTTTAAAGCATCTTTCCTGTCACAACCTTCTTTCTGATCGTCAGTGTGGGTTCCGTCAGGGACGCTCCACTGGCGATCTTCTCACCTACCTTTCAGACTCCTGGTCATCCTCCTTTCGGGACTTTGGCGAAAGCTTTGCCATTGCACTTGACATCTCAAAGGCTTACGATCGAGTCTGGCATAAATCTTTGATTTCCAAACTGTCCTCCTACGGTTTCTATCCTTCTATCTGTGCCTTCATCTCTAGCTTCCTTTCTGGTCATTCTATAGCTGCTGTTGTAGACGGCCATCGTTCTTCTCCTAGACCTATCAACAGTGGTGTTCCTCAGGGCTCTGTCCTATCACCAACTCTCTTTCTTTTATTCATCAATGACCTTCTAAGCTGTAGATCTAACCCTATCCACTCATATGCTGATGATTCCACCCTTCACCTTTCCATTCGGTTCCCGCAACGCCCATCTCAGCAGTTACTTCAGCAAACAAGGGATGAGGCTATGGCACACCTAATGTCTGACTTGGCACATATCTCTGATTGGGGTAAAAATAATCTTGTTATTTTTAATGCATCAAAAACTCCGTTCTTACACTTATCAACCCGACAAAATCTTCCTCAGGATTACCCACTAATGTTTAATAATGAACAGTTATGTCCTGCATCATCCTTGAACATGCTTGGGGTTTCATTCTCTCGGGATTTGTCTTGGAAAGAACATATTACATCTCTTGTGAAATCTGCTTCCAAGATATTAGGTGTGCTGAGCCGACTCCGAACTTTCTTTACCCCTGCACAGATGTTGACCTTGTACACGGGTTTTATTCGACCGTGTATGGAGTACAACTCTCATGTGTGGGGAGGTTCCCCACATGCAGTTCTTCTCAATAGGGTGGAGTCAAAGGCTTTTTGTCTCATTAACTCTCCTCCTCTTACTGATTCCCTTCAACCTTTGTCTCTTCGCCGCACTGTTGCTTCTTTATCTCTCTGCTATCGCTTCTTCAATGGCCACTGTTCCTCTGAACTGTCTGCTTGCATCTCTCCACCTCTACGACGGGCACGTAGTACCTGTCTAGCAACAAACTCTCATCCCTCTTCTGTCCAGCTCTCTAATGCAAGAGTTAACCGTTACTCCCAGTCCTTCATTTATGCAACTGGTCAACTCTGGAACTGTCTCCCTCTGTCTGTATTCCCTACTTCCTATGATCTCCAATCTTTCAAACGTGGTTTGTCCAGGCATCTCGAAATGAATGGATCTTGAATTTGGCTCTCTTTGGTATTGTTTTTACTTTTTCTTGGAAGGAACAGTATGCGGGCTCCGGCCTTTGGTTCCTTCTTCCGTGCATTAAAAAAAAAAAAAGTAAGAGAGACATATAACCTCTTGACAAACATAAAAGTAGCCTTTCATTACATGGATGAGGAGATGATGAAAAAATTGTAGTGGCAATGATCCGCCCCAGATTAGAATATGCAGCAGTAGTGTGGTCCCCACACAAAAGAAAGATACAGTAAAACCTCGATATAACGGACTTCAATAGACCGGAATTCGCTTTTATCGGACTCGAGGAGCTACCGGACTAAACTCCTGTATGTAGGAAAAAGTCCGATAAAGCCAGAAAGCAGTCCGAACTGCCTGACCACTTCAGCTATGTTCACCACAATAAGACAAGTAAAAGACATGTTTTTCAGTGCACAGTACAGTATTATTATACCATTTTATTAATGTAGTGAAGGTATAACACAGTACAATACTGCAATGGTGGTGAAAACCACTGATGCAATCTGGACTAATGTCTGATATATTGGAAAAAGTCCGGATTAGCAGGGGTAAGTCCGGATGTCGCTTTTATCGGAATTTCACATTTTTCGGACTGACTTGGGCCCCAATTAGTCCGTTATAGTGAGGTGTTACTGTATAAACAAGATTGAGAGAATACAAAGAACAGCAACCAAGATGGTCCCCAGCCTGGCAGGTCTGTTGTACAGAGAGAGGCTGGAAAGGCTGGATTTGCCTTCCCTAGAGGAAAGGAGGAGAGAGAGGGGCGACATGATCGCAGTGTTCAGGACCAAGATGGGAGTAGATAAAACTGACAGAGAAGATCTGTTTGGGTGGGATGAGAGAGTTACAAGAGGACACGGAATGAAGCTAAAGAAGCCAAGCCGCTTGAAGGGTATCAAGAAATATAGTTTTCCATATAGATGCATAGACCTGTAGAATAGTCTGGACAAAGAGATCGTCCAGTCTGAAAACTTAAATGAGTTTAAAGCAAAATTTGACCTATCGAGAAACAGAGACGGGACCCCACGAGCGTAGCACACTTCCTGTATATCACAATTAGGTAAATACATACATATATATACAGTATATATATGTATGGTATGTATATATATATGGATATATTATCTATATGTATGTATGTATGTGTGAATTTAGAGAGAGAGAGAGAATTCAGTACACAGGTAAGATTTCCAAGTCCATTGCTTTTCCATAGAGGATTTATTTATGACTGTCTGCTTGTCATTTGGAAGGTGGAACAGGAAATTCCAGATTCTTCAGTACACTGTCTTCAAATGAAAAGTACAGTGCAGTTTAGCAGAGATACCTGACAGTCATTGCTGAGGAAATATGGAGTTAGCTAAATGTATAATAAATTCATCCATTTAAGAATTGAGTGACATTTAAATATTTCTGCAGAGTTGACTGATTTAGAAAATTTCTATTGAATCATTATTTAAATAAAAATTTTTAAAGTTCTTAATTTACCTCCGCCAGGAGGTATATGGTTTACTCCACATTTCTTTGATTGTCTGTGTGTGTGTGTGTGTGTGTCTGTTAGCAGGATTACCAAAAAGGTTATGAATGGATTTTCAGGAAACTTTTTGGTAGGGTAGGGTATATGGACCAATGAACAATTTATTAGATTTTGGTTATGATCTGGAATTGTTTGTTTGTTCACACCATATCTGCAAAAGCTCTCAGTGAATTTCAGTGAAATTTTGTGAAAGAGTGGGCCATGGGCCAAGAAAGAATTCTTTAAATTTTGGGGTCGATCCGGACCCTCATGCACAGTATCTCCAAAAGTTCTTCGTGAATTTCAATGAAAGGTTGTGGAAGGGTGGGCCATGGGCCAAGAAAGAATCGATTAAATTTTGGGGCGGATCCGGATCCGGCATTGGTGGAGGTATGCACTCTTTGAATGCTGCTCTAGTTTATGTAATTATAATTGGAAAATTCATAGAAGTGAAAAACCATTCATCAGTCACTGAATAGGGATAATGCTGAAAGAATAAAGGTACAGTATAACTTAATGTTACATTCACTTTACAATTTCTGTATGGCCTCTACAAGTAGTATAAAACAAGTGATAAAAAAGGGTGGTACCAGTACTCATGTGTACCTTTTTATTTTTATCTACTGGTATACATTTTTTTTTTTCCTGTGCAAGACCCAAGATAATAATAAGAATATTGTTTATCACTTTAAAACTTTCACCAACACCATAAGAGCCACTGGCTTTGCCAGAAATAAGCAGACAAATTTTAGAATTGCCAGTTGGTGCATACATACTGTATCCATTGCATATAAATTACAGGTACAGTAAGCCTACACAGATACCATGCCTTAGTCCATAATGCAAGAACCTAGAAACTAAAAATGAACGTTTCTAGTATGGTACAGTTAAACTGTGTTTCTTGCATTGTATGCAGCATTATATACTAGTATCCAAATTTAAATGGAAATTTATTACAGCAGTAGTTTGAAGAGTGCAGGTAAATTGAATTCATCATTTCTGTACCAAACATTGAAGTAACCTTACAGTATGTACATAGCACTGAAGTAGATTTAAAGACATTGCATTACTTTGAACTTTAAAGCAGGCCTAGTACTCTATGTAGAAGCACAATTTAGCTTATTTTTGTGAGAAGCTGAGAAAATGCCTAAGTGTGTTTAAAGTTTTCAGTCTTGCTGTAAGGCTGAACACATGGTAGGGTACTTGTGTATTGAGTCTCATATTCTTCAGTGTACACAGTATAGGCTACTGTACCAAATTTTAACTTTTACTTTTTGCATTGTATATAATGCATGGTAATCTACCTGTGTATTTAATATACAATAATTATCCTGTAATGTATAGACAAAGACACAAGTATCTTTCCAAAGTTTGACGAATACATAGCGGAAAAATCGAACCATCTGAAACACGTGCTAGGAGAGATAGGGTTTTCCTTGTATTTTGCTAGTTGTAAGTGTTCTTCACACGAAGCTGGTAAGATAGTTGTGTCTTTCATTGTACATTACGCAATATAGATGTGCAGATTTAAAAAAAAAAATCGTAAATTAGCAGTATTGGTAATTTGTATTGCACACAGTATAGATGTACTACATTTTTCCAACCATTTTTATGTACAGGGGTATTTTGTTGCATTGTAGACTAAGGCATGCACCTTAGACATAGACTGGGCCACATCAGTTATGTATTTTATGTTTAACCCAAGGAATCTCATCGACGTATGGGTACGTTGCATCGTTTTGTCACAGCTACACCCATCGACATACGGGTACATTGCGCAATTGCAAAGGTCATAATTTGCATAATTTTCAAGTTTCATGGGTGATTTTTGGTAGGCACATGTGGGAGACCTTCCTCTACCTGCTGTCAAGCGGGGATACTGCCTGGCCCCACCTAACCTCCCCTCCCCCCTCCCCCCACACTGGGCAATTCACCTGTTAGCAGTAACCTGGCCAGTAAAGGTAAGTTGCCCCACAGTCTCTCCAATGATGAAATTCATGGTGAAAGTGATTCCTGAGGTTGAGGACAAAGAAATAAAGAAGCTAGAGCAAGAAAAACAGAAGTGAAGAGATGATAATGTCATAAAGGAAGGTGCCATATGTGGATGTGTTTGGTGACTGAACAATGCTTCTATTGCCTATATAAATGTGTGAAAACCAATATAGTCTTGTACTACACATAAATTCGTACCAAATACATAAATAAATACATAATTTAAAGTGGCTTGAATTAGTTAACCCTTCCATAGTTCATTTTCTTTAGCCAGGTACCCTGAGAAAGAGGGAAAACGTAAGGCTGACTCATCACCTGTAGAACCATTTATAGCCTCAGGAGGACGATTTCTCTATGAATTTTCGATGTTTCTCACCAAAAGCGAAGGTTTGAGCCAAAAAAAAAAAAAATCTGAAAATGCTCAGGACTGGGGGGTATCGGAGGTTGGAAATCGGTTGGGACGTGATGGGTTAATAAGTTAGGGTGGGCAGATGTAAACAGAGAGTAGGCTTCACAGCCTGCTATCAAGGCCCAGCAGTCCTCCTACATACCATACACCTCTACATGTCACCACTTCGGCGCTAACACCTACCGTCCATATTGAATACATGCTAAGGCTGTCTCATACAGGACTGGTGTATTGGTATTAGTGGGGGTATTTTTGGTATTAGCGAGGGTATTTTTACTACATGTTGGCAGGTCTTCTGGTAGATCAGTAAAGACTGATTTAATGAAATTCAAATCCTTTACCTGCCCAGTCCCACCGACATACGATGCACATCACCACTATTTTTCATGCTCAGACCCACCGACGTTCATCGTATGTCAGTCAATTGCAAGGCCTGTCGTTTGCACATTTTTCAAGATTCGTGGGTGATTTTTGGTAGGCGTATGTGGGAGACCTTCCTCTACTTGCTGTCAAGCGGGGATACTGCCTGGCCCCACCTGACCCCCCCTTGCCCCCCATTCCCCCCACACTTGGCAGTTCACCTGTTAGCAGTAACCTGGCCAGTAAAGACATGTTGCTCCATGGTCTCTCCAATGATGAAATTCACGGTGAGTGATTCCTAAGGTGGAGGACAAAGAAACAAAGAAGGTAGAGGAAGAAACAAACAAGTGATGAGGTGGTAATGTCGTAAAGGAAGGTGCCATCTGCTGGTGTTTTTGGTTAGTAAACAATCCTTATATCGCCTATATTATTGTGTGAAAACCAACATAGTCTTGTAGTACACATAAATTCATACCAAATGAATAAATAAATATGGAATTTAAAGTGGCTTGAGTTCGTTAACCCTCCCATAGCTTGTTTTGTTTTAAGCCACGTACCCTGAGAGAGAACGAAAAGTAAGGCTGACTGACACCTGTGGCAACATTTATAAGCTCAGGGGGGCGATTTCTCCATGAATTTTCGATGTTTCTCACCAAAAGCGGAGGTTTGAGCAAAAAATAAAAATAAATAAGTTGAAAATCGGTCGGGTTTTGAGGGTGTGTTGGGTAAAAAATCGGTTGGGACTGGGCAGGTTAAACTGTTCCCTGCCCCAGCGGAGATTTGAACCTGGGTCTGTTAGGACTGCAGGCCACCTCTCTACCGATTGAGCCACCGCCTCCCCCTTAATTTGGATACATGGCTACTAATAAAATTATTTTGTATTAGTTAAGTAATTTTGTAGAGCTACTAGTACAGTATGTCAAAATAATGATAGGTATCCTGCTATACTGATGGCAGGAAGCATAACTGTACAATGGGGGAAATGGTGTCGTATA
>JAGKTI010013191.1:4026-23435 GCA_018397915.1 Birgus latro
CACTAAATATATATATACAGTATATATATATAGTGTGTGTGTGTGTGTGTGTGTGTATATATATATATATATATATATATATATATTCTCGATATGTGTGAAATTTCCCTATAAAAGTGCCATTTGGGGGGAATCATTATAGTCGTTATGTCTGTAAATAAGGCAATAAAATTAACAAGTTATAGGTATCTGATGTCATACTCACAGCAAGAAGTGCCTCACTGGCTGGGAGGCATTTGCCCAGTGGTCTTTCTTCCTCTCTCATGAGAGCACTGTCCATTGGATCAACAGAATGCAACAGGGTTGATTGTTGGAGGTCCAAACAATGAACTCTCAACTGTGCTAAAAAGACCAATACAGTGGAATCTCCTAAATTGCAGCTTTATGAGACTGAGCACATGCTGCGATTTGAGGATTCCACGAGTTAGAAATAACTAATCTCATGGGGAAAACTGCTTATGAGTCTATCATCTTGGAAAAGTTGCCCTCTCTTACCCCCAAACCTACATCAAACTGGTCACCAGCAAACACAAACAGCTAAGAAAAGAAATGAGTAAAGCATATTTAATGGGAATGAACAATATTATAAGATTCTTATCTGAATCTGACTGACAGCATTGCTTGAATGGACAGGGGAGGGGGGAAGGGTTCCGAGGTTTGAGGTGGGCTATGGCCTCTCAGATAGACAAGTGTCCTGCTGTCTCATGCTTATACCTCTGTGCTGCTTCCTTCTCATCAACCTCCCTCAGGAACCCCTCAAAGTTCTGTGTGGAGACAACGGAAGCAATGTCGTCGTAAGAGTCATCGATTTGTTGAGATTAATTCTTCACCGAACAGGCACGGCCTTTTTGTATTTTCTATTGAAATGAGTCTTTCACAGGTTACTTATTATTCTTGGATTTCCACAGCTACTGGGCATTTTTATAAATTTTCCTCTGAAAGCTATAGCATTTAGAATGCGTTGTACACTAACGAATCCAGTCAGAGGGGTGGTTGGTAAACAACATGGCTGGTAAACAACATGGCTGGTTGGAGAGATCGTTGGTAAACACTGCTGCGGGAGACCTGCCCGTTTCCCTGAATACCCCACAATAGATATATTTTGTTTTGTCCACTCACTTTTTGCAGTCACAGTTCAACTGTTAACAGTCTATGTTGCATATGTACCAAAATTACTTCCTGAGATCGTGAATTTGTGATAATATAGGTGGAATCACTGCACCCATCTGGTAAAAATTACCTCACTGAGTCCATAATGGTGGGCAACTTTGGTTTTCTTTTCACCACCTTCAAACCTCCTTATTACATCTAACTTTTGGGTGTACGTTAAACTGGCTTCTTCATCTTCCTCTTCCTCAAAGAAGTTGTAGGCTTAGGAGGGTTCTGATCGGCCATGGCAACAACGGGCAGGTGAAGGAAGCACAGCAAAAAATAAAAATAAAATAAAATAAAATAAAATAAAGGCTTCTTGTAAACCACACTGGAACCACACGCTAACAATCGAGAGGAGACAATGAACTGAGCCGGGCACCAGGGCGTCAAGCGTGTGCGTCCTTTATGCTTGATGTGGGAGGGAAGCTGTAATTGGCTTATAGTGTTATGCTTGAATATGATTGGTTTAGTATTTGCCATGCTTGACTATGATTGGTTTACACCCAGCTAGGCATGCAGGCTTGAAGTAATGGTGACGCGTATTACATGAGGCATCGGAAAAGCATCTGAAGCTGCATTCGCGAATTTTGTGTAATTTCCACGAGTTACTGGTGTATTACAAACTGATGACTAGATGATGATGATGATGATGATGATGATGATGATGAGTGATATTGCCGTATATTATATGAATCCGCTCTTTAGGATCGCGTGATTTAGGAGATTCCATTGTACTGTACTGATTTCTTTGGGGGCAAAAACATGCAACCTAGGTTCACTGAGCCATCTTCCACTGAATGCCTTATATTTCAGTCAAGGAAAGGAAGGTTCACTACTATAAGTCCACTTATCAAAAAGTTCACAAAATCATAGAAAAAAATAAATGCAGGAACCAAAACCTATCCTGCATGTCTCTTATACTGTACTGTTCTAAGAGAGATGGAAACACCCACAAGGAAGCAAGGTTTATGTCTCTATGAACTCTACTGGCATTTTATGGAGTCAGGAAGACAAATTTCAGCTCATAATGGCTCAGACATGGGTATTCATAGCTCAAACAAATGCCTAGAGGACAGAGAAATATTTCTAATAATCTCTAAAGATAATAATGTCTACTCCCTGAACTCCTTAATGCTCAGGTAGTTCCTGCCATTGTGATGTCCCTGGATAAGGACAGCTATGACGCTATACTGTATACAGTACTATACTCTCTTTGTTTGGTCCAAGATGAGTCTCCCTGACCTCCTCTACATGAAGACAGTGATTGTAAAGGGGTGATAGGCTATCCTCATTTATAGCAGGTGTCACTATCTCTCAGTGCATGAATAATGAGCTTTGTCCCTGCAAACACTTGTTACTGTACTCCCAAATTTCAAATTCCGAAACAAGAATGACTTCAGTAAGGGAATATTTGCATTTATATCCACACTACCTTCACATCACAGTTCCAGGGAGCATTTGTTATCCCAACAAAAATAATTTTGTCCTCTGGCCCAATGGTTTTCAACATCCGAGGCAGCTCTTTCTTCAGACGCCGAGGATCAGATTTGTCTGTCTTCGGAACCTTCTTCATGAACATCTTGTCAGCTGCATCTATCATTACAAGTGTTGGTTGTAGCAGTCTCCCAACCTACAACATCAATAATAATTTAAACAGTAATAAATACAGTTGTCAATTCCTTCATTCTCTCCTTCCATATATATTGGTTCCTCTCACCCCTCATTGTAAGTGCCATTCTGATACTTTCAAACATGGAATGGAAAGTTACAACCACATCATTAAAATTAATAAAAACATGTGACATTCAAATGGCAACAAAAAGGCATAAAAATGGATCTCTCTTCTGACAACTTGATGAAAGGAGATAACTGTGCCCATGTGAAAACATCACACTACCTCTTTCCTCCCTACACACCTTCCCTCAGTACCTACTGCCAAATTATTTCTTGTATTCTCATCTACGTGTTAATTCACCTTTCTTTTCACACTAAAATTATCTTTACAATCTAAAAATTAGATGAAAACTACCAGTAATCCTGAACTCTGCTATCAAAACACTCAAAGTCACCAACCATAGCACTGTACTTCTCACCATATGGTGCATGTAATAACGATTCGTTAAACATTATGTGGATTGTGATTATGGTAATCTAATGAACTCTATACACAGGATCTAAAGACAAAAAATACTTATAACAGCCCTCCTTCAGTATCTTAACCCGCCCAGTCCCGACCGGTTTTTTACCCAGCCTACCCCCAGGTCCCGACCGATTTTCGACTTTTTGTTTTTTGGCTAAAACCTTCGCTTTTGGTGAGAAACATCAAAAATTCATAGTGAAATCGCAATCCTGAGGTAAAAAAATGTTGATACAGGTGTCACTCAACCTTACGTTTTCCTTCATTTTCAGGGTACCTGGCTAAAAAAAACCAACTATGGAAGGGTTAACTAATTCAAGCCACTTTAAATTACATATTTATTTCATTTATTTGGTACGAATTTATGTGTAGTACAAGTCTATATTGGTTTTCACACAATAATATAGGCATTTATAAGCATAGTTCACTCACCCAAAACCCCAGTATATGGCACCTTCCTTTACGACAGTACCACCTTATCACTTCTCTTTGTTTCTACCTCTAGCTACTTTGTTTCTTTGTCCTCCACCTCAGGAATCACTTTCACCATGAATTTCGTCATTGGAGAGACCGTGGGGCAACATACCTTTACTGGGTAGGTTACTGCTAACATGTGAATTGCCCAGTGTGGGGGGGGAGGGAGGGGGAGGGGGGGTTAGGAGGGGCCAGGCAGTATCCCCGCTTGACAGCAGGTAGAGGAAGGTCTCCCACATGTGCCTACCAAAAATCACCCGCGAATGTTGAAAAATGTGATGTATGATGCACGTCACTGGGTCTGTCCGAGGAAAAAAGTAGCGACGTGCATCGTACGTTGTTGGGACTCGGCGGGTTAAGGGAAAGCTGAATTAGAGGTCTCTGAGGACAATTTATAAGGAAAAGGAAGCCCCAAGTGCAATTCTGAAACCCCCTTGTGCCACTGGCAATATAAGGCAACCTGCAACAAAACCACTGTGAAGAAAGGTCACTACATCCAGATTCAACAGAGGGGGAGGGTGCAGTTCAAATTAGAGATGACAGTGATGAAGACTGATCGTAAAACAAGTAACTTATACTCTACATATAATGTAGTACTACCACTCCATTCATGCTTACCACAGTTCATTAATTCTCCTAATGGCAATTAGGAAGATGACAGGTATCTGTACTCACTACATCCAGATTCAACAGAGGGGGAGGGTGCAGTTCAAATTAGAGATGACAGTGATGAAGACTGATCGTAAAACAAGTAACTTATGCTCTACATATAATGTAGTACTACCACTCCATTCATGCTTACCACAGTTCATTAATTCTCTTAATGGCAATTAGGAAGATGACAGATATCTGTAAACTGAAAGCACATCCAAAGTTTTGGTGTCACTACACAAATGCCACTCGAATCTGCACCATTAATTCCTTCAATCCAATTACTTTTTTTCTTTTCTTGTTATCTCCAAATAGTTTCATGCAGCCTGGGATAGACAGTCTAAAATGGGGAAAGGGGCAAGACATAGCTTTCATTAACACTTTCACTATCAGAGTGCCTTCCCAAGGTGAGCAAAACCTTTTGATAGAATAGGGCAGAAGGAGTAAATGTACAATCCAATGAAACAAGTAATCAACCTTCATGACAAGGTGGGTGAGCATATTGAGGCCAGCTCTTCCTGGGTAACGTCCAACAATATTGGTAGCAGTGAGGTCCATAAGTGTGGCGCCGGACTCATACGCCAGTGCTGTCACCAAATGACTCTTGCCACACCCACGTGGCCCAACCACCAACACACTTCGCACTACACTTGTTGCCTCGTGTACACCTGACACACCTGCATAAACACATGTATTTACCTACTGTATCATCCACCTACAATATGGAATTCAGCTCTTAAATGTTAATTAATGAGATGTATTTCACTCCTGTCAATGGTGCTGGGGATGGATGCTTTTACATGGTAGCACCAATATAACTGGGTGGTTCCACTAACCAGTTATACAAATGTCTCTTGACTCTTTTCCTATCCCCTGAAAGCAGAACTATGGACAGCAGAAGAGTAATTTCAGCCTGCAGCCCAACAAGTTCATGCTCACATGCAGCTGGGGCCCCAACAACAACTCAAGCCAGTGTCAGACAATATAGTGCCACTGGCAAACCTCTCATTGTTCACTGGTTAAAATTCAGTCAGTTAAAAGTTGCTTCATGTGACTGCCATAACTTTATCACACATAACACTGTCTATATTACAGTAGCTTCAGCTATATGACACCACAGGAAGGGAACCCTCTCCAGCTTAACTATGGATATGACTAAGAAAAGATGGTGGATAGGTAAATGTCTATCTATCTATTGCCAGACACCATAATCCCGTGAGGGGTGGCCATTTGACTTTGAGTTATTTATTTTATGGGGAGGGGCACTAACCCTCCACCAACCCACTTGTTGACACGTAGGAAGCACGTATGGTTTGGTTATATGGTTACCACCCAGCGTTGTAAATGGTTTCTTGGCTTACAGGAAACCATTTAGCTTGTCACTCAATGTAAAGCCACCTGTAAAGGAGAGAAAAGCAGTAGAAGTGACAGTAAATGACTGACAATATTATGGCTATAACTACTCACCCAGTGGAAGAACAACATACTCAGTGAGTACGTTCTTGATGTCTCCAAGTGTGGGCTGTGGGTAGCGGGTCTTTGTCACCACCTCTGACCCCACCACGCTCACATCTCCTATCAACTCGCTAAGTTCCACATTCCCCACCTTCTTGATGATCCCTGCACACACAAACATTACTGTACTAGTATTATTCACATCCTACAGTGCTTTATTATAACATAATCCAAACATTCTTTTTCTTTTCTACAGAATTTTATTATAACATATTCCAGATATTCTAATTTTCATTATGCAGTATAGTGGAGTCTCTCAATATGCAAGAGGATGGTCAACAAAATGCTCCGCACATTGGAAATTTTTCATGTTAGAAACCACTGAATCAATGGAAATAAATGTATGGTTGAAAACTCAACCTATCTTTGTCATTTCCAGTACTTCCCCATTACTATCATTTTAAGACAGACTGTTGCTCAAGGAAAGATGACAGAACTGTGAATGTAGTGTGCTACGCAGTGCTCCATTTGCATGATTGCGGGATTAGCAACCTCACTGTGCCCGTCCACTTGCTGGCCTCCATGTCTTGAAGGTTCATAAAATCTGCTCCTTGTTCTTGAGAACGTTTCTCACTGTTGATTCACCTAAGCCATGTTCGCATCCAATGTCTGACCTCCTTTTACCTTACTTATTCAACTCTACAACCTTCATTTTCAGGTCCAGAGTGATCCTCTTATTCTTGGAAAGAAGCAGTGGGGCCATGATGTAACAGGTGAGCAACAGTGGGTCTTGTACAATGCTAAAAACGAGAGTGGCACACGCAGACACTGACTGAGAGTCTTGAGACTTGACTTGAGAGATGCCGTGAGGGAGGGAAAGGGCGGGAAACTGATCAGCCATCTGGTGGTGGTTTTGGATACTACCATTTTGAGTGGGAACACTGTTTTTTCCTTGCTTCCAGAACACAGATTCAAATGTTAAAATCTATCTATCTACTGCCAGATGCCTTAATCCTATAAGGGTGGCCACAAACAAATCACATCCATGTCGCCCTGTCCCACACCATTTCACTGCCCTGCTCCCAGCTCATACCCCCATCTCTCATATACTTCTCCACTCCATCCCTTCATCTCATCCTTGGCCTCTCCCTCCCTCTCCTCCCCTCCACCTCACTCATATACACACTCCTTGACAGTTTCTCCCTCTTCATCCTCTCCACATGGCCAAACCACCTCAATATTCCATATCCACACCACAATGCTCCTTCACTTTCCCATTTGTCAGTCTGTCTCTCCATGTGACTCCACATGCTCCTCTAAAATAACTCATTTCCATTGCCCTCACTCTTGAATTGTGTCCCTCCAACAACGTCCTAGCTTCACTTCCATAAGTTAGAGTTGGTATTACAGTATTGTCATACAGTAACTTTTTCACTTCCATGTTCACTTCTCTGTTTCTTATCACAGCTTTCAAAGAACCAGCAACCTCTCTTCCTTGTTGTACCCTTTCAAGCACATCACCATCTAAACGTACATCCTTACGCATCACATTACCCACTCACATTTTCCATTTCCTCCTCATCCAGCCTCATTGTACATTCACTGACTTCATTTCTCCCAAAGACCATAACTTTACTCTTCCCTACATTTACCTTTAAATTCCATTTCTTACACAATCTCCCAAACTTATTCAACAAGCCTTGCAGCTCTCTTTCATCTTAACAATAAAGTTTCACCTGCAAACAACAGTACAAGGAGTTTTCACACACTGCCCTCCCTAATTAGGGCATCCACTGCCCTACCTTGTATCTTTTTTAAAACCCCATCCACATACAGACTGAACAACCATGGAAACATGGCACATCCGTGTTTCAATCCAACCTTCAAATAGAAAAATTCACTCAGTTCACTGTCCACATGCACTGCAGTCTTAGCACCTGTATACATACTCTTCACGGCATTCAACAACTTCCTATTTACTCCATATATTCTTAATACTTTCCACAATCCTTGTCTATCCACCCTGTCATATGCTTTCTCCAAATCCAAGAAGGCCACATACAGTATCCTTCCCTCCTCTAGAGTGTTTTCCATGAAAGAACTAAGAATGAATATCTGATCAATACAACTTCTTCAATTCCTAAAAGCTCCCTTTTCATCTCCAAATAATTCCTATGTGATTTCTCTAACTCTGTCAATAAGTATCTTACCATATACTTCTCCAATTACACTAAGAAGACAAATGCCCCTAAGATTACCACACAATTCTTTTTCTCCTTTTCCTTGGTACTGGGGAATAATTATACCTGACTTCCAATCCTCCAGAATTTTACCTTCCTCCCGGGTCAATTTGCACATCTTCCACATCCACTCTACTACTATCTCTCCCCCATGCTTCAGCATTTCACTACACACTCCATCAATTCCTGGAGCTTTCCCCATCATGACTTTCTTCATTGCTTCCACAACTTCCATCCTACTGATTTCTTCCTCTCTTCTCACATCCCTCCTCCTCCCACCCATTCTCCAGCCACTTCTACTTGCATTACTTTCATTTTCTATATTATTTTATTATTATTTTTTATTATCCAATCCTATGTCGCCCCACAGAGTGTAGAAGCCCGGGGCTAGGCAAGTTGGTCCTGACATTTAAGATGAGAGTGACCAGCCTCACTCTTCCCTGAATGGCATTACGTGAGCAATAAACCCCAACCACCCATTGGATATGAACCTTCACCGGCTCAATCCGATTGGAGCGCAGTTATTAACCCCTGAACCACCAGGTGCCAAAATTTGGTTACCACCCAGTGTAGTAAATGGTTTCCTGGTGTACAGGAAACCATTTGGCTTGTCAGTGTAGAGTCACCCACAGGCAGAAGGTCAAGGAAAGAATGAAGGCAAGAAAGACAGAAGAGGGGTTCAATCTGCTCACTCTTTCTCCCTTCTCCACTAGTAATTTATCATTGTTATCTTTTACTCCCTGTCTAGCTTCTTTAACACCCTGTCTAACTCTCTCTACCTCTTTCCAGAACATTTTCTTACATTGCCTCCACTTTACACTCAAATTCCTTCCAATTCTTCATCCACTCTCTTTTTACTCACTCTTACTAATCTTTTCACCTCTCTCTTCCTCTCTAAATATAACTCTCTCTTCTGTCACTCAACTTCTTCCACAACCCTGTTTCTCATCCACTAACTATATGCTTTCTTCTTTTGTGCCACAGTCTGTTTCACCTCTTCATTCCACAATGCTGTTCCTTGCACCAACTTTTGTCTTCTCTTCACCCCACACACCACCTCACATACCGCACAGAATTCTTCTGTGAATATCTTGTACACACCATCCACCTCCCCCATCTGCTCAAAATCATATTTACCCAATCTCTCCTCCACTTCTCTCTTATATTCTGCCTTTTTTCCATCCTCTTGTAACCTTTCCACCCTCCTTGTACAAACTACTTCCTCCTGTCTTTCCTTCTTCTTCTATTCCTCTCCACTTCATTTCAACACTGACTTTCATGACCACCAAGTGGTTGTCAGAAAGTCCACTTCCCCAACCTCTATATGCTCTTGCATCCATTACACACCTTCTCATTCTATCATCCACACACACATAATCAATCATTGCCTTCCATTCACTCAGTTTACCACCCTCCCTTCTCATCACTTACCACATATGCCTGTGGACCATTTTGTGTCTGAGGCAGGTACTGGTTATCACCAACCCCCACCTGGCACAAATGTCCACTAGAGCACTGCCATTCTCATCCACTTCTGCAGGCACACCCCACTCACCAATTACTCCATCCACCTTCACATTCCCTACTTTTCCTCTCATATTTCAAAAAAAAAAAACTCTCCCATTCCTTTCAAACATTTCCATGCATTCTTCCACATTTGTCCAGAACTCTTCTTTCACTCTGCCTTCACAATCTTGTGTTGGTGCATACACACACACACAATCACCTACATCTGTAGTCCAACTCCCAATCTTACCCACACAATTCTTGTGCCAACTGATCTCCTACCATTTCTTGCACACAACAATACACTCTCCTTTTTGCCCTCTCATTCTCACCCACTCCCATGCATGTACCCCATCCATACTCGCATTCTCACACACTCTCACCTCTCCAATTAGTTTCAGTTAATCCACATAAATCCACTTTCGCACCCTCTAGCACCTAGACAATCTCTCTCTCTCTTTCACCTCATCATCTGTACCCCTTACATTCCATGTCACAAATTGCACCATATCCTTTGTTCTGTCCTTAGGCATCACCTGTTGGTCAGTCCTAGTCTGAGGCTTCGTGTTCGTATTTTTAGTTAGTTGTATTCCAGGGATGGGCACTAACCCTCCACCAACCCACTTGTTTAATTTTAAAATCACATTTTGCATATTAAAAAATTTATTTTTTTCCTGAGTCAAGTTCACATATTAAGTGTTTCGCATACTGAGATCTCACATATTGGGAGTTCCCACTGTACAGTATTACTTTTTCCTCTCTCCATTTCTTTCCTTTCCTAATTCCTTCCCCACTGATTCTTTTCCTCTTCTTAACTAATCCCTCCCCTCCTTCTCCTCTTCCCTGAACCCATTCCTTCAATCACATCAGTAACTTCTCATAGCCCCTTCAACAAGGTGGTCTTCTATATTTTTTTCTTGTTTGGGAAAGACCTTCTGAACTGAAGTTCATTAATCCCTTCACTACAAGAGTGAAAGAAGAGTTCTGGGCAAATGTGGAAGCATGCAGGGAAAAGTCTAAAAGGAATGAGAGTGTGTTTTTGATTTGGAGATATGAATGAAAAAGTAGGGAATGTGAAGGTGAACGGAGTTGTTGGTGAGTGGGGTGTGCCTGCAGAAGCAGGTGAGAATGGCAGTGCTCTAATGGACATTTGTGCAAGGAGGGGGTTGAGGACAAATAATACCCTCTTTAGGCACAAAATGATATGCAAATATATGTGGCGAGTGATGAGAAGGGTGGGTGATGAACTGAATGAATGGAAGGGAATGACTGATTATGTGTTTGTGGATGACAGAATGAGAAGGCATGTAATGGATGCAAGAGCATATAGAGGTTGGGGAAATGGACTTTCTGACCACCACTTGGTGGTTGAGAAAGCCAAAATTCAAATGCAATGGAGTACAGAGGAGTACATAGGAAAGCAAACAGCAACAGATCTTATGGTCCTTTCGAGGCTGTTTGTTACAGAGTAGAAGGACAGGAGGAAGCAGTCCATACAAGGAGGGTAGAAAGGTTGCAAGAGGATGGAAAAAAGGAAGAATATAAGAGAAAAGTCAAGGAGCGATTGGGTAACTATGATCTGGAGCAGATGGGAGAGGTGGATGGTGTGTGCAAGATGGTCACAGAAGAAATCTGTGCAGCATGTGAGGTGGTGTGTGGGGTGAAGAGATGACAATAAGGGGTGCAAGGAACAGCATTATGGAATGAAGAGGTGAAACAAGCTGTGGCACAAAAGAAGAAAGCATATAGTAAGCAGATGGAAAGCAGGGGTATGGAGGAAGTTGAGAGGCGGAAGAGAGAGTTATATGTAGAGAGGAAGAGAGAAGTGAAAAGATTAGTAAGAGAGACTAAGAAGAGAGTGGATGAGGAATTTTGAAGGAATTTGAGTGTGAAGTGGAGGGAATGTACGAAAATGTTCTTGAAAGAGGTAAAGAGAGTTAGACAGGGTGATAAAGTTATTTTTTTTTTATTTTTTTTTTAATACACCAAGCCCCTTACAATGAGGGCTAAGGTGTTGTCCCTGGGTAGAGGACTTTGGTTTTGGAGCATGTAGCACTTTATGACCAGAAGCCCTTCCTGATGTCTAACAATGACCCTTAAGCCTTGGGTGGACTCAAACCTCCAAACCTTCGGTCAGAACGCTCTAACACACTGAGCCTAGGCTGCTATAACCAGCTACATGAAAGAAGAGTGAAACCTCTCCTGGCAGGACAGTTTACCCGGGTGCAGCACGAACTCATGACTCTTCAGTCTGAGTCACGTGCTCTACCACTGATCCTCCATGCCCCCTTTTATAAAAACAAGCCTCAGTGAGAAGTATTGAAATATCAAGAAACCCACGGACTTTGAGTGGGATCGAAACCTGGTTCTTAGTAAAATATTGGGTGTCCTTCTTGGTCAGCTTTGAGGAGTGAAAGTTAAAAATGGCAGTTTGTTTGTGGAGAAGGGAGAAAATGAGGAGATGGAAAGAACACTTTAAGGAACTGCCAAACATAAAGAATAAAAGTAATGCAAGTATAAGTGGCTGGAGAATGGCTGGCAGATGGAGGGAGGTGAGAAAACAGGAAGAGATTAGTAGGATGGAAGTAGTGGAAGCAATGAAGAAAGTCAAAATGGGGAGAGCCCCAAGAAGTGATGGAGTGTGTGGTGAAATACTGAAGCATGGGGAAGAGATAGTAATAAAATGGATATGTTATGGAAGCTGTTCAGATTGGCCTGGGAGGAAGGTAGTGTCCCAGAGGATTGGAAGTCAGGTATAATTATTCCTCTGTACAATGTGAAAGGGGAAAAAGAAATGTGTGATAATTATACCGGCATTTGTCTTCTGACTGTAATGGGAAAAGTATATGGTAGGATACATGCTGACAGTGAAATAACAAAGGAATTAGTTGGAGAAGAACAGGGAGGCTTTAGGAAGGGAAGAGGTCGTGTAGATCAGATATTCATTCTTAGGTCTTTAGTGGAAAAGTTCCTAGAGAAGGAAAAGAAGCTGTATGTGGCCTTCATGAATTTGGAGAAAGCATATGACAGGGTGGATGGACAAAGTATGTGGAAAATATTAATACATGGTGTAAATGGGGAGTTGTTAAAAGCCGTGAAGAGTAAGCATGAGGGCATTCAGGCTGCAGTGAATGTGGATAGTGAAGTGAATGAACTTTTCCATCTGAATGTTGGATTGAAACAAGGATGTGCCATGTCTACATGGCATATCCCTGGTAATTCAATCTGGCTATGAATGGGGTTATAAAAGAGATGCAAGGTACAGCAATGGATGTTGGAGCAGCCCTAATGAGAGAGGGAAGCGTTTGGAAACTTCCTGTACTATTGTTTGCAGATGATACTGCATTGTTAAGAGAAGATGAAGAGGAGCTGCAAGGCTTGGTGAATGAGTTTGGGAGTGTGTGTAAGAAATGGAATCTACAGGTGAGCGTGGGAAGACTGGTTTTTGAGAGAAATGAAGTCACTGAGTCACTGAACGTACAGTAAGGTTGGATGATGAGAAAATGGAAAATTTGAGTGTCTTTAAGTACTTGGGTAGTGTGATGAGTAAGGATGGAAGCTTGGAGGGTGATGTGCTTGAAACAGTACAACAAGGAAGAAAGGCTGCTGGTTCTTTGACAGCAGCGATAAGAAATAGGGCAGTGATCGTGGAAGTAAAAAAGTTGCTGCATGAAATTATTGTGATAACAACTCTAATGTAGGGAAGTGAAGCTTGGAACTTGTTCGAAGGACACAAGTCAAAAGCGACAGCAGTGGAAATGAGTTATTTGAGAGGAGCATGTGGAGTTATATGGAGAGACAGACTGACATGTGAGGAAGTGAAGGAGCATTGTGGTATGAATGTGGATGTGACAGAAAGCATTATGGGAAATACTGAGGTGGTTTGGCCAAATGGAGAGGATGGACAATGAGAAACTAATGGGGAATGTGTATGTGAGTGAGGTGGACGAGGGGAGAGGGAGGGAGAGGCCAAGGATGAGATGGAGGGACAGAGTGGAGAGGTATATGAGAGAAGGGGGTGCAAGCTGGGAGCAGGGCAGCCAAATGGCAGGGGAGCGGACAACATGGAGGCGATTTGTTTGCAGCTATTCCTTATGGGATGAAGGAGCCTGGCGAAAGACAGACAGATATAAAGACTACAAGAGGTCTCCCTTTAGCTGAATAAAACTGTACTGTGGTGGTTTGAGCTGATTAAAAAAAAATAAATAAATAAAGCTGTCATATTGATGGGCTTAAGGAATGACTGTCCTTCTTCATGCCTTTCACCCCAGTTTTTTTCCTTCATCACATTCTTCTTGTCTCCTGCTTTAATTTTTCACTTTCTCTTTCTTTCTTTCTTACTAATACCACTCCCTATTTAAGTACTTCATTTTGCTTAAGCTACCACCAAACAATCAGAAAGTCATGAAGAGCCTTTAATAATGATGGGGTACATGCAGGCCATATCCAACCCCTCTAACCTGAAATGTTTCCTCTAAGTTGCATAAAATAATTTAGTAGCAGCAAAACTAAAATAAAAACAGTCTTTCCTTCCTATCCCTTTCAACATCCTCTTTTCTTTTTTCTTTTCTCCCTCTTTTTTCTTCCATCCTATCCCTTTTTGTTACTTCTTCCTTCTCTTCTTTTCTTCCTTCCAATTCCCTTTTATATCATATTTCTTATTCTGTTGTCTCCCCTTTGTCTTCATCCTATCCTTTTCTAAACTCTTTCTACTTCTTTTTTCTTTCTTTCCTATTTGTTCTTGTCTATCCCCTTCTACATCCCCTTTCTCCTTCTCTCTTTTATTTATTCTCTCTTCTTACACCCTTCTTATCCTCTTCCTTCTTTCTTTAATTTTTTTCTCCCACTTTCTGTGCTTCTCTTTCAGTCTCTTCCATTCACAATTGCACAACCAACCATTCAAGACCAACTCCTCAAAAAGTGACTCAGTGGTGCGATCCGGTGTCAGGTCCTTCTCCTTCCTCTTCCTGCCTTTCTTGCCTCCCTTCTTCACTCTCTTCTTCTTCTTGGCACCTCTCTTCTCACCCTCCACATCCTGAAAAATATTACGGCAGAATTTCCAAAATCCAAAATGGGTGGGTTCAATAGGCTTAAAGAATTCTGAAGTTGGGGGAAAATTGTAATTCTTTGTCATTACCATCAGTTATATGTATGAATATCCACATGCTTGGCATTCCCTTCACTGTATCCATGCTCTACGTTATTATCCTAGTTATGGCATTAGTGGTTGGTGGGTGTGCTCACCATCCACTCACTAGATGTAGTGCTGCTCTTGGGTGCCTGCCCTTTCCTCTCTTCCCTCCTTCATTCCATCCTTCCTCTTCTGTCCTTCTTTCCTCTTCCTTCAGTGAACGGGTGACTCTACACTGAGTGACAAGCCAAATGGTTTCCTGTACACCAGGAAACCATTTACTACGCTGGGTGGTAACCATATAACCAAATTATGGCGCCTGGTGGTTTAGTGGGCAATTAAGGCACTCCAATCAGATTGAGCCAGTGCAGGTTTATATCCAAGAGGTGGTTGGGGTTTATTGCTCATGTAATGCCACTCGGTGAAGAGTGAGGCTGGTCACTCTCATCTTAAATGTGGACCAACTTGCCTAGCCCCAGGCTCCTTTAGGTGATGAACAAATGAATGAATGCTATGGGTTTGATGACTGTGGTATGAAAATTCAAGAGCTGACAATGACATTACTTTTAGTCCACATGGAAAATATCACAGAAAAAAAAGAAGTGAAACTAACTTCATGGTTCACACTGCATAAGTCCAGCTTGAGCTATCATGGATAACTATACAGACTACTATGGTGCTTTGTCAATACTGCAGCAACCATGGAAACTATGCCAGGAGTCCCCCCCCCCAGTAAATACTATACGGTACATTCTTTCAAATGTTTTTCCATAAAGCTGACTCTTTCAATATTCTTCTGAAAAACTGGTATTTTCAGAAATTTGGAAATTGCACTTTGGGAACTGTACGGTACTAAATACCTTATTACTGGAAGATAATGGCATCATTAGCACAAGGTTGTGATTTTCATTTTAATACTGCTGGTATCACACAACTTTACAATGATCAAAAGAACACAAATTTATGAGAATGTTGATTAAGGCTACTGTTAACCATCCCAGTTCAAACAGTCACTCCTGAGTTAGATACCAACACCTGGAAATCATTCATTCAGTCTGTTTTAAAGGACAATTTTACTCAGCTCAAAGGAATAGACTATTTATGAAGAGGATAATGAAGACTACATTTAACTATTCCGGTTAAAAATGTATCTCCTGGGCTTCATTTTCATATGAAATTTTATTTGTTTTGAAAGGCTTTGTACATGAGTGCATGTGTCAGCAGTGTTCACCTAATGGTAGTTCACTAGGCTACATTATCTCTGCTCAATTCCTTTACGCTGAGGTCAAGCTGTAGTACCTCATTCCAAGTCTTCCTAGGTCTATCCTCCAGTGCTTTATCCTTGACACTCAAACTTACAGATCTTTTCACACTTCATCCTCTCAGCATGTCCAAACCAACTCAATCTCCTCCTACACTTCACAGCATCAATGCCTTCATTCCCAAACCAATCTCAGCTGCTCGCAATACTGGCATACACAGCTCCTATCATTCAGGGAAGCACTTCATCAGCCCATCTTCATCTATGTGCACTCATACCTCTGCAAGTCCTCACCTTTACTGGACAGATTTAACTACCATAAAGCATTATCTGGGCAGTACCAAGAAAGGACGTGTGTAGGTTTCAGCACACAGAGATATGGATAGCCAGATGGTTGAGTAACACAGTACTTATTTTGAATGACAGGATTGCAAGTGGAAAATTTGTTAGTTTCAGCTTGGACTTTGAATGTTTATGTGTGGCTGAGTTTCCAGCCTCAATGTGTGATTACAATGCTCATCATTATGTTAGTTGCCATTCTACTTAACAACGTATCTCCTAGGGTTACCTAATACTGTACTGCAGATGAAAAATTACAGCATAACTAATGCAAGTAACACAGCAGGAACTGGGTTTCTATCACCACTAGAATCTATTCAAAATGCATGAAAAATCAAACACAGGCACACCCCACTTTATGATACCCCGGATTAGTGATGGGGGTACGAATACCACCCTACCCCGTCTATCACAGGCCTACCCCCAGTTTTGCAATGGGCATCGCACCTCAACACCACATCATGATGACGACCAGGACTGGACATGGACTTACAAGAAGTATGTGATGAGAGGTGTTTTATATTTTCTTACCTATTCCTATGATTTTCAAATTTTATTTGTTGGTTTTGGGGAGTTATTATGAGGTGTTAGGCTTAGGTTAGCTTCTTTTACAGCTGTTAGGTCATTTACATTGGCTTTAAACTTTTTTTTTTTTACTCATCTGGGTGGGTTTAGGACTTGATTGGGGAGGAAACCCATGGCTCAAAAACATGTCCCTATACTTTGCATATTAAATTGTCCCTGATCTGTGATACCCTGCCTAGCAATGGGTTTTTACTTAACCAATTGCATCTTTAAACTAGGGTTTGCCTGTACCTGTACACACCAAGAATATGCTGTAGTGGATGCCTGAAGTAAGTCTGGAAGTGCTGGGGGTTCTGATGATTGTAGAAGATGAGAGTGGAACAGGGAGGGGAGAAGGAAATACTGTATAGCTTGTCTCAATGGCACAATAGCACTGGATGGTAGTGAGGCAGCTTGACAACAAAGTGAATATATGATATCCCATCCTCCCTCCCTCCTCCCCTTACTTATAATATCACAGAAATCACACACTATTTAAGTGTACTGGTCTAAATAACAACAGAATATTACCTGAGAGAGACCCAATGCTCAACAAAGGGTTATAAAACTGTCTTACTAATTTGTCTGCAGAGCAAGAAATAACACAGGCATTTTATTCTGGCTACTAGCAGATGATTTTATTCAGCTGATAAGAGATTTCAACCTGAGAAAGTTTCATCTGGTACAAACCTCCTTAAGTCGCTGTATCTCATGTCGCATTACATGGTCCACCTGTCGTCTAAGTTCCAACTCCACCCTTGCACGTTGCTCAGCCTCCAGTAGATCCTCCTCAGGGGCCTCCTCTGGGTTGCCCTCCCATGACCGGTCTGCCCAGACCTCTGTTGCATACACGTTATGTAAGGTAAGTACAGTACAGTTGTTGGTTGACCCCAATCTATCTGGCTGAGCAGAATCATCAACCACAGGCAAGCAACTACCCCTGGAGGGATATCCCATCCAGTAAACCGATGCTCCCTCCTGACTGACAGCACCTTGCTGTGGCAAGGCATAGGGAAAAGTGTGGAGGTTTGATTCCTGGGTGGATGCCACATTTGCAACTCCACTCACTGAACAAGTTAACAAGGGCACCATAGTAAGCTCCACTTCACCCCATGATATGGGTATATAATTGCCACCCAGAGTTGTAAATGGTGTCCTGGGTTACAGGAAACCAAAAGACATAGATGAGTATCAAATAGTGACATAAAGAAAAGGGAGAAATAGGAAGCGAGAATGGTAGACACAAACAGAATGCTAAAGGTAAAGGAAAAAGTATGGGGCACTACATAATGTGAGAGGCATAAAATTTGGCTCTGTAAGGTGTAACGGTATAGAACCGTAATAACAATGCAGTATGTTTTATCATTAATCCCTTCCATCCAATTATTTACTCTTTTTATCTTGTTTTGCTATACCCTGAATATTTTATTCACTCTGATATACTTCCTGAACAGACTGCTACTATAAGTTGTTTTGGCTGGGGGGAACTGACAGATATGGGGGTGTGGGTGTGTTGGTTGCAGAGAAATGGGTGGAATATGTTATGAATGTTATGAGAGTAAGTGACAGGATATTAGTAGTGAAAATTTTGATTGGTAGGAAAATGATTTCAATTACTGTATATCGGCATATGCTCCACAGGTAGGATTGGATGACGCATAGAAGGATAGATTTTGGGATGATTTAATACGTGTAGTAGGTGGTATGGGTGATGATGAGGTAGTGGTTCTGGGAGGGGATTTAAATGGTCATGTGGGTGAAGCAGCTCAAGGTTATGAAGGAGTCCATGGAGGATGTGCATATGGTGTGAGGAATGTGGAAGGGGAAAGAATACTCGAGTTTGGGGAGGCTATGGATATGATTGTGTGCAACACACATTTTAGAAAAAGAATGAGTCGGTTGATTACGTATGAGTCCAGGGGAAACAGCAGTCAGATAGATTATTTTCTGGTCAGGAGGGTTGATAGGAGGTTAGTGAGGGATGTTAAAGTTATAGGAAGCGAGGAGTGTGTGCAGCAGCACAAACTGTCGATTTGTGACATGGTGCATAAGGAACGAATGATGAGAAGGAGGACATATGTACCTAGGAGAAAAATATGGAAGCTGGGAAACCAGTCAGTAAGGGATGCCTTTTATAGTGAGATGAGGAGAGTGGTGGCTGAACAGGGAGCCGTAGACAGAGGCGTTAAAGAACAGTATAGAGACCGAAAGAACAACCTCTTGAGAGTTACAGATAAAATATGCAGTTGGATAAGAGGCCCACCAAGACATAAAGTAACTTGGTGGTGGGATGAGGGTGTAGAATCCGCAGTTAAGGAGAAAAGAAGGCTTTTCCAGGAATGGAAGAAGGGTGGTAACAGGGAGGAGTACTTGGCTGCCAAGTGCAGGGCTAGAAGAGAGGTATACAGAAAGGAAAAATATGATTTTTAGGGTGGCAAATCAGGTGAAGAGGGATACTCGGGATATTGTATGTGAGCAGTGTGTGAAGAATGATGAAGG
>JAGKTI010013192.1:0-23433 GCA_018397915.1 Birgus latro
GTGAATGGGGCAGTTATCCTACAAAAGACAATAGCAACACCTGTGACATCGGAGCAGCAACGATGCGTGTAATATAGTAGTATAAAACGTGCGTGTATGTGTGACTTCAAATATAACTAATATATTATTATTATCATCAAAATATTATTTTTAAATATAGTTGTATTATTATTATCGGATAGCTAATGGGACATGATGCCACTACATAAGTAGGTTATACTGTATAACATGCAGTTATATATCATGAGAATAAACACGAAATAAGTAAGGTTAAGTAGTAAACTGTAACGACCATGTTGACAAATGTCAAAACAGCACAATCACCAGTCACCCAGATGGGCTACGTGCTGATAAAATCCATCACAAACTCTGCGGGTATACACTAAAAACGGGTCATATTCGTTATTAAAATTGATCGCATCTATCAGGAAAGCATACGTCTCAGGTGTAGTCTGGAGTGCTGACTCCAGTGTCGATCATCATTGTTACAGGATATGACATTTGTTATACACAGTCATAGGGGTAAGGTTTGGTGAAGTTTGGTTGATTTTCCCCTGCGACATAAATATTTTCCGGATTACAAGAACATCACAAGTGAATGTAACACACAGAACTCCACCAGAAAATATTACGGTTTTATGTAAAAATCGACCAAGTAGTAACCACGAATAATAACCCTAAAACCAGACGCACATGCTCACACAGAAGACCAGACAGGTGATACACACAGACCAACAAACGACCCAAACACACTTATTCACCTCCGTATAGAGCAACGGGCAAGTTGGGGCAACATAGCAATTTCGTGATTATGTTGGATGATGATTACAACGTTAAATTACGCTAATGTAATTAATGTTATAGGGGATATAGTATAAAGTAGAACAGTTATTTTTCTGTTACTGTCCTACTTGCATTGTCTCAACCACTCGTCCATCATCCATTTGTCTTGGGAAATAATGGTTTTGTTATGATAACGAACAAAATCACCTTACACCATGTTTTAATCCATAGTATAATACTTTATACACCATGATCTGAACGCAGATTGATATAAGATACTAATATCTTCGTATGATAGGGAGGTCTGTTATAAAAATTTATTATCTTGACGGTTGTATCCTGTCAGAGCGTAACATTAAACTAAACTGGTGATTGTGCTGTTTTGACGTTTGTCAACATCGTCGTTACAGTTTACTACTTAACCTTATTTCGTGTTTATTCTCATGATATATAACCTACTTATGTAGTGGCATCATGTCTCATTAGCTATCCGATAATAATAATATAACTATATTTAAAAATAACAATATTATGATGATAATAATATATTAGCTATATTTGAAGTCACACATACACGCACGTTTTATACTACTATATTACACGTATCGTTGCTGCTCCGATGTCACAGCTGTTGTTATTGTCTTTTGTAGGATAACTGCCCCATTCACACGGCCAGGATCGTCAGACGTCCTCAATCTTAATTTCTACGCCCTGCCAACTCATGGTGAAACAGAAGGAACGCTACTATTAGCTATCTAACTCAGAATATACACAGAACATGTTGCCACTCGAGTACTCCACTGACTCGTTCAACAAAGAAAAAAGTTCTGGTTTTGGCTCCAGGGGCCCGATACACTCTCAATTCCACGTCCGAATCAATAATCAGTGACTGATATATTTGGCTGTGACCCACTAAGGATACTCTGAACATTCTGCAAAGTACTAACAATTTTAACTGTGGGAATTTACCGATCAATTTTCAGTTTATCACTACTTGAAAATTTTACCTCCCAGGGGTTCTTAATAAGACCAAGTGGGCCTCTAGCATGTTATAACAAACGATCTATTTACATCTAAATCCCACCGCATAAGCCGCCAGTGTTAAGGGAGAAATTTAGCACACCCTTATAATGAATATTCCACCGCTTAAGCCGCCAGTGTAAGGGTGAGAATTTTTCGCCTTCCCTTAATAATGAGTATGATCTATCTATATCACACCGCATATGACACCAGTGTCTGGGCGGTACTTTGACTGAATGAATTTAATTCGATGTTTTCTGTTTACTGCCAGAGTAGATATCCTCGAGTTATTAAGAAGGCCTCGTTAATTTGATTAACACCAGGAAGAAACATCAAGATAATAATTGAAATAATTTGTTATGCTGCCACCACCCAGCGGTTGCCGGGGAAAAAAAAAAGTATTAAAGATATTAGTCCCGTACGGCGGAAGAGGGGATAATGAGGCCTACGGCAGTAAATAGGGTAGCGTGAGAATAATATACGAGAGCATGGATTTTATAGATGAAACATGCCTTGCGAGCCACTCGGTCTCATGAATTACTTCCCAGAGGATTTATACCAAACACATACGAAAAGTATACTTATCTATATTGCTAACCTTATATTACATAGAATGAACAGAACTACGAACAAGAATTAGTTACTGGAGCATAGTAATACTTTAGTCTCCGATACCACCAGATTATCTGAGAGAATGGAAGCTCTCTTCTCCACAGTTTATAAATCACCTGTCTCACATATCACAGTTCAAATGATTATATAAGAGTAAACCAATACAGAAGTACCTTGGGCTCTACACTCAACAAGTTGGTGATTGATCTGCTCACATAAGTACTATTCGCCTGATACAAAACACACGTACATAAAGAATTCACTCAACTCGACCTCTTTCTACTCGACACTAAGGTACACTTGTGATATAGAAAATTACTACCACAGGAGAAACTCACATAAACCACGGTCTCAAAAGGACTCGTAGTAATACCCAGGTTTACAACGTGTTACACAGTTTACCCTTCATTTAATGAAATCATCCCTGTTTTCCACGGGTTTGCACAACATAACATATCTATGTAAATAATCCGAAGCCCAAGAATAATTTAATATGTAGACTCAGCGTTCGCAGTACTCTGCATGATAGAGGAATACAACACTCCACTTCTCACTCATAACCAAAATATTACACTTCATGAATAAAAGGCTTACTAAGTGGACCATACGACAACATTTATCGACACTGTGTATTGAAAGGAACTAAGTGGAAACGTGTAAGGGCTTTGGCACTAGGACTGCGGGACGCTACCCAGACAGCAATCCCGACTTGGTGTCGCCACACACACACCATCTGCGGACACCCGTCCTCCGTGAGATTACAGCGAGAAGTCATAACAGCATTGATAAATATTATCAGACAACTTACTTTATATTTAGGATGACAGCTAATTATTGTGACGTATGGGGGAGAATACCATGAATACTCGGGATCATACCTGCGGACACCCGTCCTCCGTGAGATTACAGCGAGAAGTGACGCCTCGCGGGCAGGAAGCCCCGCAAAAACCCGCGACGTTCTTACAACCGGTTCTGACCTCGACCAAGTACTCTACAGTCAACTTGTTATACCATCGTCCAGGAATTTTGCAACAAGGAATTTACACAGTCCTTTACTTAGACAAAATTACTTATGATGATTTAAATTTTGTGGCAATAACATAGGTCTAACAATTTTAAAACGATGCCTAAACTCACGCATTGACATAATTTTTCTTTGTTCACGTTGGTTCTGGCCTACGCGATCTCGCGACAGTGAAAAATAAATTAATTTCGCGGCTAACAATAACCATAATCAATGATCAGTCTTTACCTAAGCTCTTAGATATTATTATTTAGTGCAACACGATGATATACACAAACTCAACTACAAAATTCTAAATTCCAAGTGTAAATACGACTCATCGCGAATTTTAATCTCGAATAAACTTTCTTCGTCTCTTTATCGAAACCAGACATGAATTTGCGCGTCCAACTCGCTCCACACGGTCCACATATTAACAATAATGCTCCCCTACTACACTTTAACTAAGATCAAGCCCAAAAAATGAATTACAAGGTCCACTTCCCATACATTGCATCATCTTAACTGGGTCCAGAATTACACTTACATCATACATAACCTAACGTAAATTACATACATATTATACTTACACAATACTTATACTAACTTATAACACACTTATACTACTTATATTATACTTAAATTACACACTAACATTTTCAGCATTACATCTGCCCCCTCTCAAACACTGGTGAAATTCGCAAAATAGCCTGTTTTCAAGGCCTCATCTCAACTGATATTATTCCTAGAACATTCAATAAATGACCAAAGACATAACAATACTTCATCTTTCCACGGATAATAACACCTGAAAGCTAGGAGTTGGAATTGTGGAATGAGGAGGTGATGAACAGGAGTATCTTTTGGTGGCATATACTGGCCGTGTCCCGAGTGTGGGCCAAGTGAACGTTTCCCCGTCACTGTCACATCCCCAGGTGCACTGTACACAGTGGGGTGTGAGGGAGAGGCAAAAAGAGCTTTAAACTTGCTGCACTTCAACATAAAACATTTAACAACCTAAATCACTCGTAGTATAATACTTATAACCTCACTTATAACTTATTTTTGTGGGAGTAGTTTTTCGCTTATCATATAGTTTGCTTTTCTAATTTCATACACTAGTGAAAATATACAAATAACTTCCTTACATTTCTGTTTTCTTGGCTATGCTTTTCAAAAGCCTTATTTTTATTTTGCTTATCATTAGCTCAATTTCACTGAGGCACTCTCTGTTTACACACACTATTTGCACACACTATGTACACACACTGTTATATGCACTATTTAAAATTCCACACACAGATATGCCTGGTTATGAACCAATGATAACTGAGAAAGCACACCTGGAAGGGGTGATGCAGGGTGCACCGGCAATCAAAGGCAGTTTGTAGACTATGTGGCTCACCCAGCAAATATTTGCATCTTGACTTTCACCCTTCCCACCTTCCTCGTCACCCTGACGCTCCTCAAATGACTCCCCTGATTCATCAGAAGGGTAGGGAGATGCAGAGTAGGCTGCAGGGTCATCGGGGTCTCTCCAGCGCGAGTGTTATGGGGGGGGGGATCAGACACGTTGGAAACACAGCTCATCTTCCACATGCTAGCACTGTTCCCAAATTACTAAACTTAACAACTTGCAGCCACCCAACGCCTGAGGGAGCACGGCTGTGTGAAAAAAAAAAATGGCGGGAGCTTGAAATATAAGCAAGAAAGCACTGTCCAATCAGTCTTACACTCAGGGTTCTCCCAGAACCCTGCAAGCGTTGGACCAATCTGATACCCAATGTGCACAGGTTACAGATGCAAATTTTCATCCTTCTGTACAAATAATGAGAATGCCAAATACCCGAGTTGAGTGAGCCCATAATTCCATAGGCCAGACCATTGCAGCAAAAAAACCCAGTGTTTGACTTACTGTTGTTATGGACCACACTACCAAGATATTTGAGTCCCTCCAAGATTCCCACATTCTCACCATGTGAATGAAGAGACTGAACCTCAAGAGACGGTGAACAAACTCCTTGTCCACTCAAGCAGAATGATGCTAGTCCACCAAATGGCATTTATGACTGCATGTAATACACTGATCATGGAATCTCTCCTTGCTCTGATTTGTTCCACTAGGATGCCACTAACACCTGATGCTCTACCTATCCACTGCCTTCTAGATTTCACCTAGAGAAGGCACGGTATCATCAGGTGGTGGGAAGGCAGTCATTGGTTGTACACCAGCCAGTGGAAGTACCCCATTGGAATGTTCAGCAATATTCTGTACAGCTGATTCTCAACAGGAGCGGTTCATCTGCCGCCCAGAGTCAACATGTGACAAGGGTCTGGAGTACAGCTTCACAAGGGTTAGGTAAGCAAGCCGAAGGTCATTTGTATGAAGGTGGCTTTACACACTCCTTTTCCCTTCTCAGTGAAACTCGTATTGCAGCACAACTAATGCATATAGAATCTCTTATTTTTTTTATGACGTGATATTTCAGTATGCAATATTTACTTGAAATTCATTTTATTATGGGGACTCTGTGATTTTCTGGGGTGGAATCACCAGGGATTAAAAGGTGTCACAATCTAAAAGTACCTAAGATTAGCCTACTAATTATATGTATAACAACCACGTGAAAAACAGCGTTGTATACTTTGCATTTGTGTGACAGATAGGTCAAAGTAGACGATATTCTATGAAGTCGTATGACAAGGGTCTGTGTATGGGCTTGGCCTCCTAGGCGAGGAGAGGTTAAGAAGATTTATGACTTGGGTTGCTGTGTGAGAGGCCTGCAAGAAGAGGCTATGGTCGTAGGGAACATTACTGTTTGATGAATATCTAATAAAGAAACCCCGGTACAAGGGAAGATGTCTCAAAATCCCTACTTGAATGGCTAACATCATTGGACGTTACCCTTCTATATATGGAGATTTTGCATCATTTAATGAGATTCGTCACCAATATGTGTATTCTGGTCCCACGACTGCCATCTCTGGGAGTCCCACCCAGTATGTTAAGCTTTGGTCCATACTGAATATTGAAGGGAAAGAAATATACTGAGTAGCAAAGTGACTGTAGAAAAGTATTTCCCCCAGAAGGAGATGTCCTGAATTGCGGTATATGCGTTCTTCCAGAGAACGTTTAGCCCTGGTTCAAAGCGGTTTAGTAACCCAGGGATTTGCTCCAGTTTTCTGGTCAATGGTCTTTACTATTAATAAATTAAATGTTACTGCATTTATCCTTTTCTATACAACTACATGTACAAATGCTTATAATGACAGGAATATTCCATGTATTTGACTGCCTATGCATACTAGGGTGACGTGGAAAATGGAAAAAGGTGTTATATCTTAATGTAGGTAAACTGAATACTTCGCTTTAGATTTTATTTTAAACAAAGAATAACTTGTTCAGTTAGACCTTCCTTGTAAATTTCACGAAGTAATTCAGTATTTTTATTTTTTATTTTTTTTTTTTTTTATGTGTCCGACTCTGGGCATAGGCTTCACAGCCTGCTATCAAGGCCCAGTCGTCCTCCTACAATCTACATGTCACCACTTCGGCGCTTAACACCCACCGTCCATATTGAATACATGCTAGGGCTGTCTCATACAGGACTGGTGTATTGGTATTAGCGGGGTCATTTTTACGACATGTCGGCGGGTCTCCTGGTAGATCAGTAAAGCCTGATTTAATGAAATTCAAATTCTAGTTGTAATTAACTAATATTTGGCATCTCTGAACTAATGAAAGAGGGAGATTTGCCATTTTCAGTTAGTTCCTAATTCAAGCAGTGCAGTGTACACAGACGGCTCCGGGACGCTTGGACAGACCCACGCAACCCAACCAAGACCGCAAGCCCATCCATTAACTGTCATTCCGACTAATCTAGCTAAGGATCCTTTAAGATTTTGTCAAATCAAGGAAAACTGGCTAGGATATAAGATAATAGGTGAGTTAGGGTGTTACTTATATCCCATTCATTCTAAAAGGCTTCTATTACTTAATTTTAACATTTGGTGTTTGATAGAAGAATACCCTCAGAACAGAATTTTCTGACAGTGATATAGCATCATTGAACGTATTTATGTTTGAAAGGCACAGTTCGAAATAGTTTCCCAGTTTTAAGTGGTGATAAATAAAAGTAGAGTATGTGGTGCTGGGAGCAAACGAATTCAAACTCCCAGCGCATTGTAAGAGCTACTCAGAGATATTAATGAAAACTGGAATATCATTGTGGTACAGATAAGTTTTGTTAGATGCATTATTGCATGCTTGGAGGAAGGGTACTATACAGTACTTACTGTTGTTGCATTAGGTGCTAAGCATTAGTAAATATTAGAATGTTAGAGTGTCAGACTGCAATGAATTACCCTGAACTGATCAACTTATTTGCAATAGTGCTATTACTGTGTATTCCTTACTGAATTAATCTCTTGAATGTGATTTTTACCAAGCAATTGCCCTTTGACACTGTTACGAAGCGGGATATGCCATGCACGTTAATCATCTCGATGTTTCGCGATGTTTACAGTTGGTCCGGTATCGTAGTTGTTTCGTAAGTTATCCATTAATTTTTATGCACTTTTTCTCTATAATGTGTTATTTACGTGATTGTTTGTTGAATTATGTAATTTAATTCAAGTTTGGTAAATGATTTAGAGTGTTATGTAGTGTAAGAAAAGTTTAGCATGTTTTGATGTCTCTTTCTTGGTAACTGTTGTTGCTAGGGGCAGGTACAGGACTAGCATGTCCTAGAATGTTAGACAAGTAGATCATTCTTGAATAATGCAAGGTTATATAAGGATGAAGAATGAGACAATAGCAGGTCTAGTTGGGCCTCAGTTAGTTCGAGTGAAGTTTAGTTAGGTGTCAGTGCAGTATTAGTGAAGTTTGTATATTTTCGGTACTTGTGAAAGCAGTGAAGTGTTGTTGGCAAACAAAGAAGTGTTGTAGAAGTTTGTATACTTTCGGAACTTGTAAAAACAGTGAAGTGTTGTCGACCATTAAGTGTAATAAGTCAAATGTCTTGTCGAGCATTAAGTGTAATAAGTTCAGTGTTGTCAAGCATTAAGTGTAATAAGTGAAGTGTTGTCAAGCATTAACCCGTCACGTCCTGACCGATTTCCTACCTCCGATACCCCCGTCCCGAGTAATTTTGGGGATTTTTTTTTTGGGGGCTCAAACCTCCGCTTTTGATGAGAAACATCGAAAATTCATAGACAAATCGTCCTCCTGAGCTTATAAATGTTGCTACAGGTGACAGTCAGCCTTACCTTTTGTTCTCTCTCTCAGGGTATCTGGCTTCAAAGAAAAACGAACTATGGGAGGTTTAACTAATTAAAGGCACTTTCAATTATGTATTCATTTATTTATTTTCATTTGGTACGAATTTATGTGTAGTACAAGACTGTATTTGTTTTCACACAATTATATAGGCAATATAAGCATTGTTCATTCACCAAACACATCCAGATATGGCAACTTCATTTACGACATTACCACCTCATCACTTCTGTTTGTTTCTTGCTCTAGCTTCATTATTTCTTAGTCCTCCACCTCAGGAATCACTTGCACCATGAATTTCGTCATTGGAGAGATTGTGGCGTCACATGTCTCTACAGGCAAGGCCACTGCTAACAGGTAAATTGCCAAGTGTGGGGGAGGGGAGGAGGGGGGTTAGGTGGAGCCAGGCAGTATCCCCACTTGACAGCAGAGAGAGGAATGTCTCCCACATATTATGCCTACCAAAAATTACCTGTGAAACTTGAAAAATGTACAAATGACTGACCTTGAAATTGCGTAACGTATGGGTATGTCCATGGGTGTAGCCGTGACAAATCATTGCATTTTTTTTTAATACAAGGAAGAAGGAACTAAAGGTCATGGGCCCACATACTGTTCCGCCCAAGAAAAAGCAAAAACAATACAAAAGAGAGTCAAATTCAAGATCCAATCATTTCGAGATGCCTGGACACACTACGTTTGAAAAACTGGAGATCATAGGAAGTAGTGAATACAGACAGGAAGACAGTTCCAGAGTTGACCAGTTGCATAAGTGAAGGACTTGGAGTAACGGTTAACTCTTGCATTAGAGAGTTGGATAGAAAAGGAATGAGAGTTTGTTGCTAGAGGGGTAAAACGTGCCCGTCGTAGAGTGATGCAAGCAGACAGTTCAGAGGAACAGTGACCTTTGAAGTAGCGATAGAAGAGAAAGATGCAATAGTGTGGTGAGGAGACAAAGGTTGAAGAGAATCATTAAGAGGAAGGAGAGTTAATGAGACAAAAAGCCTTTGACTCCACCCTATTGAGAAGAGCTGCATGTGGGGAGCCTTCCCACATATGAGAGTTGTACTCCATACATGGGCGTATAAAACCCGTGTATAAGGTCAACAACTGTGCAGAGGTAAAGAAAGTTCGGAGTTGGCTTAGCACACCTAATCTCTTGGAAGCAGATTTCACAAGAGATGTAATATGTTCTTTCCAAGACAAATCCCGAGAGAATGAAACCCCAAGCATGTTCAAGGATGATGCAGGACTGAGCAGGACATTATTAAACATTAGTGGGTAATCCTGAGGAAGATTTTCTCGGGTTGATAAGTGTAAGAACTGAGTTTCTGATGCATTAAAAATAACAAGATTATTTTTACCCCAATTAGAGATATGAGCAAAGGCAGACATTAGGTGTACTATAACCTCATCTCTTTTTTGTTGAAGTAACTGCTGAGATGGACGTTGCGGAAACCGAATGGAAAGGTGAAGGGTGGAATCATCAGCATATGAGTGGATAGGGTTAGATGTACAACTTAGAAGGTCACTGATGAATAAAAGGAAGAGAGTTGGTGATAGGACAGAGCCCTGAGGAACACCACTGTTGATAGATCTAGGAGAAGAACGATGGCAGTCTACAACAGCGGGTATAGAACGACCAGAAAGGAAGCTAGAGATGAAGGCACAGATAGAAGGATAGAAACCGTAGGAGGGCAGTTTGGAAATTAAAGATTTATGCCAGACCCGATAGCAATCCTTTGAGAAGTCAAGTGCAATGGCAAAGCTTTCGCCAAAGTCCCGAAAGGAGGATGACCAAGAGTCTGAGAGGTAGGTGAGAAGATCGCAAGAGGAGCGTCCCTGACGGAACCCATATTGACGATCAGAAAGAATGTTGTGACAGGAAAGATGCTTTAAGATTTTTCTGTTAAGAATTGACTCAAAAACATTTGAGACACAGGCTGTTAAAGCAATTGGACGATAGTTAGAGGGTTGGGAATGGTCACCCTGCTTTGGGACTGGCTGAATGAGAGCAAACTTCCAGCAAGAAGGAAAGGTACAAGCTGATAGACAAAGGCAAAAGAGTTTACCTAGGTAGGGTGTAAGCACAGAAGCACAGTTCTTGAGGAGAACAGGAGGGACTCCATCAGGCCTATATGCCTTGTTAGTATTAAGGCCAGTGATGGCAGAAAGTACATCACCTGAAGAAATTTCAATGTCAGTCATGAGGAAGTCAGAGGGGGGAAGTGATGGAGGAACAGCACTGGAATCGTCTATGGTGGAATTGGAGGAGAAAGTCTGAGCAAAGAGATCTGCTTTATCAGTTGAAGAAATAGCTACAGAACCATCAGAGTGGAAAAGAGGAGGGAAGGATGATGAGGTAAAGTTGTTAGAAAGGTATTTGCAAGGTGCCAGAAGGAGCGAGAAGAATTCTAGTTGGAGAGTTGAGAACATTTAGCACGGATGAATTTTTTTTAAGCAGAGCGAAGAACAGACTTACCACGATTCCGGGCAGAAATATAAAAAAGATGTGATTCAGGGGTGGGTTGGCTCTGGTACCTTTTATAGGTTCTCTCCTTGTTGCGGACAGCATTAGAACAAGCGTGATTAAACCAAGGCTTTCTTGCAATAGTCAGAGAATATGAGAAAGGAATGTATGCTTCCATGCCCGAGAGAATAACCTCAGTAATGCGCAAGGCACACTCAGATGGCTCCCGGCCATGGAAGCAATAATCATTCCAAGGAAAATCAAAGTAGTACTGCCTGAGGGCCTCCCAATCTGCAGCTCTAAAGTGCCACAGGCAGCATTTCTTTGGAGGGTCCACAGGCCGTACCGGAGCGATTGGACAGGTTAAGGTAATAAAGCTATGATTGGAGGAGCCCATCAGAGAGAAAAGATGAACAGTGTAAGCAGAAGGATTAGTTGTTAGGAAAAGGTCAAGTATGTTGAAACTCTCTCCAAGGCGGTCAGGGATATGGGTAGGGTGCTGTACAAGCTGCTTTAGGTCATTAAGGATAGAAAAGATGTAGGCTTGTTCTCCAGGTGGATCAGTGAAAGGAGAGGAGAGCCAAAGGTGGTGGTGAACATTGAAATCTCCTAGAATGGAAATTTCAGAGGAAGAAGATATGGATAGAATGTGTTCCATCGTGGAAGTAAGATAGGCAAAGAATTTTTTATAGTAGAATTAGGAGATAAGTAAACAGCACAGATATATTTAGTCAGAGAATGACAGGACAGCCGAAGCCAGAGAGTAGAGAATTCAGAAGAATCAAGTTCAGGAACACGAGAGCAAGACAGATCGTTGCAATTAGTAAGGTTTGTATAGCTCCAGTGTTTGTGAGAATAGTGAAGTGAAGTTGAGAAGCATTAAGTGGGATTATTTGGAAAATAAAGACTGTGAACTGTAAGGAGCCTGTGTTTATCTTCACCTCAGCTGATCTTGTGTGCTGTACACCTAGGGCTGACCATACGAAGAACAACTCACTGGACAACGTCCTTCCTATACAGAACTACTGCTGTTGGAGCCTGTGGCAGTGTGGGTCTGGGACGTAACAATAAATTACTGTGTTCAAGGCACAATTAAGGCAAGGTGATGCCAAAAGCACAGCCAAATAATGGTGCCCCATGGCCCTTCCTTTGCTCAGCTAGCAAGATATTAATGTTCAATATTTCCTGAAAGTGAAATAAGTCATTAAAAATTACTTATTCTTCAAGGTTATCCCCCAGACCAGAACACAGAGCTATATTAAATATAAGTTGTTTTTGTTTTATACAACACTAAACATCAGCAGGCAATATAAAACAATTACATACCTGTATGTATAACTATGACAACTGAAAAAATACAGATTATCCTTACTTTTGTTCATTTAAAAAAAAAAAAAAAACATCCAGGAAAATGCAAATGCAAAAATTCATCGAAAATGATTTTTAATCACCATCAAAAAGATTAAAATTCAAATCAAAATATGATATTTTCTCTAACAGATTTTCGTCTAAACTTTTAAATTTTGAATATCCTCTTTTGACAAATTAATGTTGGTGGTAAATTTTTTAAAGAGAAATACAAATGGAGAAACATTATTTGTATGATTTTTTTTTTTAAATCACACTGCTTTCTAACACTGAAGATACTTAACATTTCAACATACATGGATCAAAATATGGAATATAGTGCTTATTGTATTTTGTTTTACTTGAAAGTCTTTGATCAACTCCTCAAAACCAATCTGGCATAACAAATCTGCCTGTCTTGGTGCATACTTGGACTATTGGAATTTTTAATATTGTTGGGAAGCAGGATTTACGGGAAGTTTCTCAGTGTTTCTTGTATTTTTACCGTTACGTGTCAGAGTTGCCAATTAGCCTGCTATTTGTGAGTTCAGGTATTTTGTAAGTCACGCATTAATTTTTGTGCTTTTTTTTCTCTATAATGTCTTATTAATATGATTGTTGTTAAATTTTGTAATTCTATCTCAGTTCAAATGCTAAATAATTTGCAGTGTTATGCAGTGTAAGAAAAATCTGGGATATTTTGGATGTCTCCGAGTTTGTACCTGTTGCTCCCTCAAGACTGCACGAGGACTTTGGTGAAGCAGTAGATCACTGTAGAACATAGGAAGCTTATATAAAGACGAGGAAGAGGCTAGAGAAGTTTGTCAGTTTTCAGATCAGTTTGAGTGTAGTTCAGTGTCCGTTCAGTGTCAGTGTCAGTGCAGTGAAGACTGTGTACCGTAGCTCTGGTACTTATGAAAACATGTAGTTGGTTAGCATTATGTGTAATTATTTGGAAAATAAAGACAGTGGACTTAAGAAGCCAGGGTTTATTTACAATGCCTCAGCTGGTCTTGTTGCACACCGAAAGGCTGACCATAGGAGGAATAAATCATTGGGCAACATCTTCCCATACTGAACTAGTGCTGTTGGAGCCTGTGGAAGTGTGGGACAGGAAAGTAACAATGGTGTCAGGAGTTTGGATCATTAGAAAAGTGCTGCAGTGAGTCTAATCGTCGAGATGAAGCAAGGGGATGTGCAGACAAGGTCCCGAACTGGGCAGAAGGAGGAAGTGTCACTGGCTGCAATCACGAAGTTACTACAAGCACAAAGTGTACAACGACAGGCATAGAATGGAGAACTACAGACACAGAATGGAAGACAGAAATAAGTCAAAGAACAATTACAAGCACAAATTGAACAAATACAACACACAAAGTGAACAGCTAGAGGCACAGAGTGAATAACAAAAAGAGCTCAAGAATGAAATCAAAGAACAATTGCAAGTACAGAGTGAACAGCTAGAGACACAAAGTGAAAAACAGAAAGAACGATATAAGCAGCTTCAGGAGGCATTACAGGAGCAAAAGAGGGAATTACAATTGAGGATGCAAGGACAGCTAGATGATTTCATGGGGGAAATGAAGGAAGAACAGCAACAGTTGAAGAAGGAAGTATGGCTGGGCTACGGCAGCAGAGGAATGAGGTAAACAATAATGTGATGGAGTGCAGACAGTACGTAGACAACTAGATGAAGATTAGTGAGAGTATAGTGACAGATTGCAGACAGCATGTAGGTAACCAGATGAAGAATGTAGTCGACCGTGTGAAAATAATTAGTGAGAAAATTGAGGATGTAGAGAAATATTCCATTTCTGAGCTTCAGGTTAGGGTACAGAGAGCATATGACAAGAATGAACAGTGTATGGTGAATCTTGACATATCCCAAGCATCTAAAAAAAAATCATTACAGGGTTGAATAATCAGAATGCAAAAGTTTTAAATCTTGGACTTAATTATGATGCCCCAGTTTTTATGTCCCAAATCAGTGAACTGCATGGCTATAATGGGGGTCCAGTTAAAAAGAAACCTCAGGAATTTGATGGCAAAGTATCTTGGAAAGCCTATCATGCACAGTTTGAGTTACTTGCGGATCAGAATGGTTGGGATGATAAGTAGATGGCATTGCAGCTTGCTAGTAGCCTCAAGGGTGCTGCAATGGAGATTCTTGGGCAAATGTGAGTGGAGGAGAGGAAGAGTTGTCAGTCCCTAGTAGAAGTGTTGCTGCCCAGATATGATACCATGTACCAGACTGAAGTTTACAGGTTAACCCGTCCAGTCCCGACCGATTTTTTACCCAACACACCCTCAGAACCCAACCGATTTTCATTTTTTTTTTTTTGTTTGGCTCAAAACTCCGCTTTTGGTGAGAAACATCGAAAATTCATAGAAAAATCGCCCTCCTGAGCTTATAAATTTTGGTACAGGTGTCAGTCAGCCTTACATTTTCCTTCTTTCTCAGGGTACCTGGCTAAAGAAAATGAACTATGGAAGGGTTAACTAATTCAAGCCACTTTAGATTATGTATTTATTTATTTATTTGGTACGAATTTATGTGTAGTACAAGTTTATATTGGTTTTCACACAATAATATAGGTGATAAAAGCATTGATCACTCACCCAAAACCCCAGCATATGGCACCTTCCTATACGACATTACCACCTCATCACATCTGTTTGTTTCTCCCTCTAGCTTCTTTGTTTCTTTGTCCTCCACCTCAGGAATAACTTTCACCATGAATTTCGTAACTGGAGAGACCGTTTGGCAACATATCTGTACTGGCCAGGTTACTGCTAACAGGTAAAATGCCGAGTGTGGGGGAAGGGGGATGGAGGGATCATGTGGGGCCAGGCAGTATCCCCACTTGACAGCAGGTAGAGGAAGGTCTCCGACATATGCCTACCAAAAATTACCTGCGAATCTTGAAAAATGTGCAAATGACGGGCCCTGCAACTGACTGACGTACGATGCACGTCAGTGGGTCTGTCCGTGGAAAAAGTAGTGAAGTGTATCGTACGTCGGTGGGACTCAGCGGGTTTAGATTCCGGATCCGTGTATGGGCTTGAGGTGAATAGGGCACAGGAGATGACTGGAGGAAGTTGCTGGTTCTATCGGATGCCAGGACACAAAAAGGAGGATTGTTACAACTGGAAGAAGGAGCAAGAACAGAGCAGTGCAAGGAAATCTATAATTGTAACAAAAGGGTGTTGGACATGTAGTGAGGTGTGACACTTCAGTTCTGAGTATCAAAAAAAAAAAAAAAAAGGAGGGTAGGAAGAAGGCTGCAGAAGACCGGAAAGAAGCGGAAAACTAGTGGAGGCTGGTGTTAGGAGCAACCACCAGCCAGCTTTTCCCTAGTAGCCCCATTACCGAGAAAGTGCAAGAGAACTGCAATCGACAGTGTGCAAGCAGGCAGTAGAATGGACAGCAAGAATTATTCCCTGGTGATTGAATCAGCTTTAGAGCAGACTTTTGTGAGGTTTGATTTGTTACATCATCAGTCTTATTTTTTGAATTATCGTAGGCACCCTCGCATGCCTCGTCCGTTTGGCTGTAGGGTTCAGGATATCATGGAGGAGTTTGGTTTGTCTGCAGTACCGGTACCTGTTAGCCCAGTTCGGATCCCGAGGGTTGCGCCATGGATCTTGCCAAATGTAACTTTCTGCAGGTCATTGGCAGGCCCAAAGGATTCTGTCAGTTCTCAGTGTCTTTTACAATTATTTTTAGGACCTTCTTGTAGTCATGATGGTTCTGTGACTGTGTATACTGATGGCTCTAAATCCGCCTCTGGTGTTGGTTTTGGAGTGGTATTTCCCAATTTTAGCCGTGGAGGTAGTCTTCCTTTGGCTGCCTCAGTTTTTACTGCAGAGTTGTCAGATATCATTTTAGCCCTGAAGTTGGTGTTTATCCACCATGACACTTATTTTACTATTTTTAACTAATCTCAAGGGACACTTTTGGCCCTGGACTCTTTTAACTCTTCCGATCCTATAATAGTCTTAGGTATTTTGGAGTGGCTGTTCCTCATTCGTCGTCGGGGGAAGAGACTGGATTTCTGCTGGGTTCCCGCACATGTTGGTGTGATGGGCAATGAGAGGGCAGATACATTAACTAAAACTGCAGCTTCTCAACAGCCCCCAACCAACTATCCGCTTCCTGCTTCTGATATGACATCATACTTGAGGACCAGAATTTATACGTGCTGGCAGAAACACTGCGATGGTGTTGCTCATAATAAACTAAAAGAAATCTTTCAGAGAGTGGTTGTGCCACGGGTTCTCCCCTCCATTTCACGGCGTTTGGAGGGGTTCTTGCTAGGCTATGCATTGGTCACTCTCGGCTTACACATGGGTTCCTGATGAGTGGTGAGACTCTGCCGTACTGTGATGATTGCCTTGTTTCCCTTACTGTCCGACACTTTCTAGTCGAGTGTCCAAGTATGGCGGTCCTACATCACAGATTCCTCCATAATCATAGAGGGACAGATTGTGCCTACTGTCTCTCTTCGATGCTTTATGGAGCCTCTAGCAATTTTACTGATGTTTTTACTTTTCTTCAGGAGGCTGGCCTCCTTCCACTTTTATAAGTGAATCCTATTTTGCTGTCCATTCTTTTACTCCTTTTTATAATTTATTTCACGTAACAGTTGTTAGCTTTGTCTTTCGTGTTCCCTTTTTATTTGTTGCATCTATTAGCTTGTTGTCCGGCTGCATGTGACCCTGAGAGTTGCGCCGTCAGATTTTTTTTTAATACAATCAGTAAATCAATCGTTATCTGCCTGAGTCATCAGAACAACTGTGTGGGGTAACTGGGTACCGTGCAGAATGGAGGGGACCCCTGTATGTTTGGACTGAAGTCACAGGGCAAGAGACCATGCTTCCAGTTTATGTAGCCAAGATGGAGGATCCCTGCCTTCTTGGTCTGGATACCTGATGTCCATGGGATGTGAGCTGGACTGTTCCATGAAGCTGAAGGTTCGAGGAAAGTCAGTCTAGTCATGTCAACATGGCAGTGAGATGTGATAGTTTTGGTGGTGAGGAGAGGGTACTCCGCATTATAGTTTTCTTTAGAATCAGAACTATTGCTCCAGTGCAACGAGAGTGGCTCTTTTGACAGGTGCCTAAGGGTAGTGGAGCCTGATGTGCGGTGCAAGACGAAGGGCGGCATGATCGTGGGGAGAACTTTAGTGGAAACACGTGCAGCTGAAGTGCTGTTTGTGACGGCCTGTTTCTCACGTGAGCCACAGAAGATCAGTGAGGGAGAAACTGTGGGACTGTGGCAGGTGGTGGAGCCTGAGTGGCATCAGTGGAAGGCCTGTAAAAGAAGTGTAGTTAAAGAAAATGGGTATATCCCAGACCACTAAGATGACCTATTTTCAAGGAGTTGCCAATGCCTGGATGACTCACAAGTGCTGAAGTTGAGTCAGCTACTGACGAAGTTTGCTGATGTCTTTTCCACCAGAGACCTAGACCTGGGTGCACTGATCTGCTGGAGCATTGTACAGACACTGGGGATCACCGCCCGATTAAACAGCCAGTGGTAAGGATGGCGTCAGCTCAGTGGCAAGAAATGGAGAAGTTGATGGAGAATTTTGAAGTTAGGTAGTGACAGAAAAGTCCAGCAGTCCTTGGGCATCAGCAGTGGTTCCGGTAAGTAAGAAGGATGGCTCGGTAAGGTGTTATGTGGATTATCGAGCCCAGAATGAAGTGACAGTGAAGGATGCATACCCCTTGCCAAGGATTGATGACATGCTGGATGCTCTGTTAGGTGCCAAGTGGTTCTTCACTCTAGACATGAAAGCAGGATATCATAAGGTCAAGGTTTCAGCAAAGAAAAAGGAGAAAACAGCCTTTTCATATGGGCGGGGTTAATGGCAGTTTAAAGTAATACCATTTGGTCTGTGCAATGCTCATGCTACTTTTGAGCATCTCTTGAATCGTGTAATGGAAGGCCTGCTCTGGCAGACAGTTCTCATCTATCTGGCCGATGTTTGGACAGACTTTTGACAAGGAATTGGAGAGACTGTCGGAGGTATTCAACAGGATCCGAGTGTCACACCTCAAGCTGAACCCCAAGAAGTGCTACTTGTTTCTGAAGAAAGTGAAGCACCCGAGACATATTGCAGGCGAGGGCAGCGTCTGTACTGATCCAGAGGAGGTGGTAGCTGTGAAAAACTGGCCGGTTCCAACTTGTGTGAAAGAGCTACGGAGTTTCCTGGGTTTGTGTACCTACTACCGGCGTTTTGTCAAGGATTTTGCAACGATAGCTGCACCTCTGCACAAGTTGTTGAGGAAGAGGCAAAAGTTTGTGTGGACAACAGTGACTCAGTAGGCATCCAGTGAACTCAAGCAGATGTTGGCAAGCTTTCCGGTGTTGCCATACCCAGACCATAGTCTGCCATTTATATTGGACTGTGATGCTAATGACCATGGTACTGGTGGAGTCCTGTTGCAAAGGAAGAATGACAAGGAGTATGTGGTGGCATATTACAGCAAGAAGCTTAGCACCATGGAGCAGAACTATTGTGTGTCCCATAAGGAGCTCTTGGCAGTGAGGAAGAGCCTTGATTTCTTCCAGCCCTCCTTGTCTGAGTTATACTTCATCATCAGGACAGACCATTCGGCACTCAAGTGGCTAAAGACATGAGAGAATCCGGCGGGATAACCGGCACGCTGGCTTGCAAAGCTAAAGCAGCACAAGTATGATGTTCAGCACTGTCCTTCATGGGAACATGGCAATGCTGGCAGCCTGGGTTGAGTGCCGGGAGTGTAGTAAAAAAGGTTGCAGTAAGAAATGCAGCCATACTGCAATGTTAGGGCCAGTGTCAGATGAAGAAGACCTGAAGAGGATGCAGATGGAGGATGCAGATTTACAACCAGTGTTAGAGTGGCTGCAGCAGAATACAGTGCAATCATCTTGGGAAGAGGTTTCCAGGTTCAGTCCTACGACTAAGAGCTACTGGAGTCAATGGGACCTTCTTCGCTTGAACAACAAACTACTGGATCATCAGAGGGAGACACCCGTTGGCCTCAACAAGTATTGGCAACTGGTAGTTCTGAAGAAATTAAGGTCCAAGGTCTTGGATGAGTTTCATAACCAGATCTCTAGTAGGCACCAGGGAGTGAAGAAAACTCTAAGTCAGTTGCGTCAGAGGGTCTGCTGGACTGGCATGCAGCAGGATATTGAAGAATGATGACGGGCCTGTGATGTACGCTGTGCCAAAAAGGGACCCAGGAGACTTGGTTGTGCCCATCTTCACCTGTACCAAGTGGGTGCACCAATGGAAAGAGTCGTGGTGGAAATTGCTATACCCCTGCCACTCACTGAAAGAGGAAATTGGTATACAGTATATGTGTTGCCATGGACTACTTCACATAGTGGTCTGAAGCCTATGCGATCCCTGATCAAGAAAATGCAACTGTTGCTTAGGTGTTGGTTAACCAGTTTTTCAGTTGTTTTGTGATGCCACAAGAGCTACATTCAGATCAGAGTAGAAACTTCGAGTCTGCTTTGTTTCGTGAGTGCTGCAAGTTACTGGTGGTCAAAAAGACCCCACTAACGCCACAGACAGATGGGATGGTGTAGAAATTCCACAGGACCCTGGGACAAGAACTGGCCAAGTACTATGTAAAGGGACAAATTGAATGGGACAAGAAATTACCTGCATTGCTAATGGCATATTGGTCTGCATCCCATGAATTTATCGGCTACACCCCTGCAAAACTGATGCTGGGCCATGAGTTACGCTTACCAGTTGACTTGTTAATGGGAAGACCACCTGGTAAAGAGCTGCCTATAGACACCTCCAGCTATGCGAAGCATCTTCAGGAAAGGCTGGCTGAGGTACATCATCAAGTGTGAGGAGCCCTCAAGTTTTCAGGATAAGTGAGGAAATGCAAGTATGATGCCAAGGCAAGTGAGGTGAGCTTCAAGGATGGTGACAGAGGTTGGTTACACAATCCTCAGCAAAAGAAAAGACAGTCTTCGAAGCTGCAGAACCCATGGGACGGGCCTTACACTATGTTGGACCGCCTATCAGATGTAAGGACTGGATTCAGGGAGGCAGGAAGTCTCACCCAAAGATGGTACATGTGAATCGTCTGTGGCAGTACCATGGGCCAGGACAATACAGCTGGTACGTATCCGAGGAATCGTGCTCACCTGCAGCCGAGGATGTTGAGGAGGACCGAGGAGCTGAAGTGCAAGTGAATGATGACAGTTTCCCAAGAGAAGCAGTGCATCAGGAAGAGGACCAAGACACTCCAGGAGGAGTGGACTGTGTGGAGGAGCAAGGACGTCGTCAGATGTGGCATAAGAGATGATCTGATAAGTTGAAGGATTATTTTGTGTATAATTAAATGTTTAGTTTGGATTAAGGATTATGTTTGTATATATTGGGTAGTTTTGTTGGGACGACAAAGGACTAGGGAGGGGGTAGCGCTGAGAAGCAGGACTAACTGGAAGTTTCACAGTGTTTCTCGTATTTTTACCGCTATATGTCAGAGTTGCCAGTTAGTGTGCTATTTGTAAGTTATGCATTAATTACTGTGCTCTTTTTTTGTCTATAATGTTTTATTAATGTGACTTTTTTTTTAAATTATGTAAATTTATATCAGTTCATATGCTACATAATTGAAATGTTAAGAAGTGTAAAAAGACTCTGGAGTGTTTTGGGTGTCTCTGAATTGGTAACTGTTGTCAACTGTTGCTCCCTCGAGAATGCACGAGAACTTTGCAGAAGTAGTAGATCATTCTAGAATACAGGAAGCTTATATAAGGATGGGGAAGAGGATAGAGCAGTTTCAGCCAGTTTTCAGTTAAGTTTCAGTGTAGTTCAGTGCAGTTCAGTGTCAGTGCAGTGAAGACTGTGAAGCTCTAGTACTTGTGAAAACATTGAACTGTAGCTAGCAAACATTAAATGTAATTATTTGGAAAACAAAGACAGTGAACTTAAGAAGCCAGTGTTTATTTACAAAATCTCAGTTGGTCTTGTTGCTCACCAAAAGGCTGACCATAGGAAGAACAACTCACTTGGGAAGTCCTTCCTATACTGAACTACTGCTGTTGGAGCCAGTGGCAGTGTGGGACGGGGACATAACAATAAGCTTGAGCTGAGAAAATGAACTCTCATATATGCAGTTTGTAACCATTAATGTTAAAAATACAAGCAATGGAGTATCCTTGTTTGAAAACGCACATTTGAGTTTGCTTTTTGAAACTGTCTTTATAAATCTCAGCATGACCGAATCTGGTTTTAACAGTCTTTGTTGCAATGAAATTGTGGCGCATATATGAGTGAAACTGCTGAAGATTAGCAAACAGATTAGTGTCCAAGTTCGTTTGGTAAGCATCAATTGACTTTTATGAACACTGAAATAGCTTTTAGTTTCAGGAGATGAAGATACATTACAGTATTTGGTACAACTCTTCGAATAGAAAATCTGTTGCCTTTTTCTTTGTACACCTCTCCTCTTCTTCTCACCTGGGTTTCTAGTTTGTCAGCAGTTGTGTAAAAGGTGGTAGTACGAAATTTATCTCCGGCATTCAGATCTACTTCTTGTGCATCTCCGTCATTGAGTACCTTCTTTCATATACTTTTTTTTTATGTGTCCGACTTTGGACATATGCTTCACAGCCTGCTATCAAGGCCCAGCAGTCCTCCTACATACCAACACCTTTACATGTCACCACTTCGGCGCTAACACCCACCGTCCATATTGAATACATGCTAGGGCTGTCTCATACAGGACTGATGTATTGGTATTAGCGGGGGTATTTTTACGACATGTCGGCAGGTCTTCTGGTAGATCAGTAAAGCCTGATTTAACCCCTTAACTGCGGGGTTGTCGGAGGCGTGCCGTGTCCATCCCGTGGGGCAAATCCGCGCTCCGACTGGCTTGTTTAAAATATTTGCTAAAAATCAGTTATTAGTCCTAGAGTATTATAATTAAATATGCTTATGGCACATTCATTCAGCTTTCTCCTGTCTTTTTTTTTTTTTTTTTTTTCACTCGTTTACTACTGTTGGGCTTTTTGAGGCTTTTTAAGTTNTTTAAAATATTTGCTAAAAATCAGTTATTAGTCCTAGAGTATTATAATTAAATATGCTTATGGCACATTCATTCAGCTTTCTCCGGTCTTTTTTTTTTTTTTTTTTTTTTGCACTCGTTGACTACTGTAGGACTTGTGGAGACTTCTGAAGTTGGGTAACTAAGTCTCCACTTTACACTTCCCGATATCCTGTAATATGAATACCACTGCCTGATATTATTACTAGAAACACTAATCGATGATTTCCAAGTAGTTTGGAATCCATACTCAAAAAAAAAAAAACACTGTGAAAGCAATGTAAAATACGAGCACGTACGAGCCTCCCACTTGCACTAATTTGCCGCTCGTGTTCTGTAATTTCTTATTCATATACACACTCACACTTTATTATTTCTAGTACTTTATTACACTTATATACATCTACAGTCCTTTAACGTTTCCCACACGATGTTTGGTAGGGGTAGAGGTCACAGGGCCTTTTATAATGAGCGCAAAAGCAGCAGAAATGGAGAGGCGCTACTGCGACATGCTTCCACGTTGATGGACGACAGTGAACTGAGATGTACGTATCTCGGTTGCCAAGAGTTGAAAATGACAGCTGCTAATGTATATGCTAAGAAATAAGTCGTAGGAAATCTAGGCAGTATATAATAAATTAAGTAGTTCCAGGTGAATATAAATATCACTTAGGCTTCTCCCTTCCTTTCTTATATACATTTATATTACGAGAATAGCTCATACGGCATATTTCACGGGGGAAAAAGCAGGGGAAATTAGCGAACGAGTGCAGGTTGGATGTTGCCAAGTGATAATTAGCCAATTCCAGGTGTATGGCACTATCAATTACCTTATTTTTTATACATATATAT
>JAGKTI010013193.1:0-11078 GCA_018397915.1 Birgus latro
AGTTCATTTTCCATCGATTTTGTCAGTTTCCAGGTTCACAACTGTACGCGACAGCTGAGATTACACATTCATTATATGCTTTTCGTCATTGGCAAGCTACTTTTCATGATGTCTCTACTGTATGTTTTCCAAAAGCTTTCCATCTAATTGTAATGCGTCTTTTGTTATATATCATGATCTTTTGTTAGTTTTAGCATTTGTACTTAGTATTTGTACTCCTCGAATTCTTCAAGAATATCTTATTTTATTCTAATGACACTCTTTGGTGTTTTTGGTTTAAACATTAGTTTTTCTCCTGTTGATCTTTAACCCGCCTTTGAGACTCTCCATTGAGGTCATTTAATATTTCCTGCGGTGTCTCTGCTGTCTCTGAGACTAGGAAAATGTCATCTGCAACTCTTAAATGGTTTAGGTTTTCTCCATTTAGGTTTACTTCTTTGTTCTCTCAGTCTAGCTTTCTGAAAAAAATTCCTGGCATGCTGTAAATAAATTTGGAGAAATTGAATCTCCATGATGCATACCCTTCTACATCTTACTTTTACCGAGGTATTTACCTGTAGTAGTTCCATCTTCATATATGCTTTCGGGGAGTTTTACAATGTACTCCTTTACTCTTTGTTCTCTCAATGAATTTATAATTGCTACATGTTCCACTGAGTCGAAAGCCTTTTCGTAATTAACAAAAACCAAGCATAGTGGTTTATCATGTTCTGAAGTTTTCTCAATTAACTGATTCATTGTGTGCAGAATATCGGTAGTCGAATACCCGCCTTGGAGTCCTGCCTGTTCACAAGGTTGATTTTCTTCCAAATCTATTGTTATTCTGTTCATAAGGACTTTAGTGAAGAGTCTGTAAATTACTGATAATAAGCTAATGAGTCGATAGTAAGACCTTTTGAGTTGTCTGTCTTGCAAAGCAAAATAATTATTGCAGTACACCATGTTTTGGGAATTTTCTGCTTTATACACTGAGTGAATAAGAGGGCGAGCCTGTTTTGTATTTTAACTTCGACTGTAAATCTGCTACTATTCCATCTTTTCCTGGGGTCCTCCCTCTTTTCATACTTTACGAGAAATATTTACTTCATCTAGTGTTACCTCAGGTATTTCACTTGCGTCAAAGGTTGCCTACTGGTGCTATTTTCTTTGGTGCATGGAGTTCTTTGTAAAATTCTTCAACTCTCTTCACCATCCCGTCAGCGCATTTAGTGACTTCACCGATTTTGTCTTTCAGTAATATAATTTGTTGCTATTCTTATGCCATTTTACTTCGGACCTGTTTCAAACTCTTTCCTTTTTTTTTTTTTTTTTAATAGTTTCTTTCCTCTGATCTATGTTTCTCATTCTGTTTCTTCTCCCTGTCTCTTGGCAGGTTTATTTAATTCCACTTTTTCTACTTCAGCATTGTTTTTTCATCCTTTTTTTTTTCTATTTCAGCTTTGTTTTATTTTCATCTCCTTTCTTCTTTCCTTGAGCTCGAGGGTCGTTATTTAATACCTGTTGGCTTTGGTTGTGTTAGCTTCCCCTACTAGTTCTGCTGATTCTCGAGGCACCTTTTGTAGTCTATCATTCAACACATTAGTATCAGACTCAGCATAACTTACAGCCTGATACCTGTTCGTTATTTCTGACTGAAAAGGCTGAATTATTTTCGTTTCTGAACTTTCAGGTTGCTTTCATCCCTTCATCATTACAGTGAACAAACATCATTCGTCTAGCTACACACTCTCACATCTTTTGTAATGAACTCTAATGCGCAAGTTTGTTGGTTTTCTTAATTTTTTATGTATCAGTTGGTCAGCTGTTGAACCGTCTTTTCTTATTATCTCCGGCCAGTCACATACCCGTAAACGTGCTGTGTCTATGCATCTCCCAAACAATGAATTTTTTTTACCATTCTTGTGAATGAACAACTTCTGTAGACTGTCAGCATCTAACTATTTTGGCTTCAAAATAACAAAATCACAAAACCACCACCACAACAACCCCATTAAGATTTTCAACAAAGTCGCCACAATCCAGTAAAAACTTACAGTTTAAATTTTCATATCACCTATAGTACTTGTTTTCGCCTCTATTTTGTCACGTAAGCCTTTCTTCAATGTAAAGTTATTTCCATCAGTATTTTTTTGTTTACAAGTATGATTAGAATAACAGACATGGGACGTGGCAGAAAGCAACAAAGAGCGCTCAGAATGCAACACTTGCAATTGGTTCAAGGGTGGAATATTTAACTTTGCCTTGTGATCTTCATCTTCGGACGTTTACTCCAAAAGTGAAATTTATTCAGTCTTGCCTACGCTGTAACCCCTCCACAAGTCTTGGTACAAATCATAACAAAACTATCTGAGTTTATTTGCTCAGTGAACTTGACGTCTGACCTATCTCTGTGACATTGTCTTTTGACAAAATGTTCTCAAGATCGAATCACTTCATCTTTGTTTTAACTTAAACTTGACCACAAAGTTTATTCAGCATCAGATAAAAACTGTTTTAGCTGATCTTGCTGTGTGACTTTAACCTTTCACATAAGTTCTTATAAAAATCCTGGTATCCACAGCTCGTCCATCAAGTCTTCCAAAACAGATAAAAAAAAGTTAAATTCACATACATTAATAAGAGTCAGTTATTGACCTCGCTGTGTGTCCTTTCTTTTTGACTGATTGTTCTCAAGATTGATTCCCTTCCTCTCTCTCTCTCTCTCTCTCTCTCTCTCTCTCTCTCTCTCTCTCTCAGGTGACATTACCAGTGAAAAAGAAATGTGCTCCATCCTAAAAAATTATATCATATCAGTATCTACCAAGGAAAATCTAGACCTGGTCCCTCAAGCAGCAAATATCTGCGATGATAATGCGGAAAATTTTCTTAGTAAAATAACCATTAGTAAGGAGGATGTACTGAAAGAAATTAAGTTAGAACCTCAAAAACCGCATGGTCCGGACGATATATATGCAAAAATTATATAAGAAATCAAAGAAGAATTATGTCAACCACTTTTAACGATATTTAATGACTCTTTAATTTTAGGAGACTTTCCAGAGGCGTGGAAGACTGCAATCCTAATGCCTGCTTTAAAAAAGGGAGATAAAACAGCTGCGTCAAATTATCGACCAATATGTCTAACGTCAATAGTAGGAAAAATGCTAGAATCAATTCTGGCAAACAAGATTAGAGAACACTTAGAATGATTTAATTTTATAAATGAAAGTCAGCATGGATTCAGGCAAGGACGACCCTGCCTCACAAACTTGTTGTCATTCTTCTTGGAGGTCTATGAGGCAGAAGACAGCAATAATGCTTACGATATTTTTTAAATGGAATTAAGTAAAGCTTTTGATAGGCTCCCACACGAACGGTATAGACGGGCGATATCTTAAAATGGATAGAATCCTGGCTGAAAGGACGAAAACAGAGAGTATTAATAAATGGAACTAAGTCGGATTGGGGATTTGTAACTAGCGGTGTACCACAGGGGTCAGTTCTCGTTCCCTTATTATTTAATATATATATATATATATATATATAAAAGATCTAGACTTAGGAATCACTAGCAGTATTAGCAAATTTGCTGACGATACAATAATAGGGTGTATCATTAACTCGACTGACGACTGCCCTAACTTACAAAAGGACCTCGATTTATTATCAAGGCGGTGGCTCGATCGGTAGACAGATGGCTTGCTGTCCTAACTAACCCAGGTTCAAATCCTCGCTGGGGTACGGAACATTTTAAGGATTTGAATTTCGTTAAATCAAGCTTTACTGATCTACCAGAAGACCCGCTGGCATGTCGTAAAAATACCCCCGCTAATACCAATACACCAGTCCTGTGAGACAGCCCTAGCCTGTATTCAATATGGACGGTGAGTGTTGGCGCCGAAGTGGTGACATGTAGGGGTGTGTGGTGTTTGGGAGGACTGCTGGGCCTTGATAGCAGGCTGTGAAGCCTATGCCCAGAGTCGGACACATAAAAAATAAAAAAAATGGTCTAAAATGGAATTCAACGGTGAAAAATTTAAAGTACTTAACGTAGGCAAGACCATTGGAGATACGAAATACAACTTAGATAACAAAGAAATTAGTAAATCGGGATGCGAGAGAGATCTAGGAGTTTTGGTTAGTAACGACCTCAAACCAAGGCAACAGTGTAAAGAAATAGGGTCGTAGGATTTATTTCGAGAAGCGTGAGCAATAGGTCATCAAAAGTAATAATGCAACTTTATCTAGCATTAGTAAGGCTACATTTGGACTACGCCGTACAATTTTGGTGCCTTTTCTATAGCATGGATATTAACTCGTTAGAAAATATACAGAGAAGAATGACGAAAATGATACATGATGTTCGGAACCTGTCATATGAAGACAGACTAAAAAGACTAAATCTGCACTCACTAGAGAGGCGTAGAGTAAGAGGAGATTTAATTAAGGTGTTTCAGTGGATGATGGGTATAAACAAGGGAGATATTAGCAAGGTACTTAAAGTAAGCATACAGGATAGAACTAGAAGTAATGGTTTCAAACTAGAAAAATTCCGTTTCAGTAAGGAAATAGGGAGAAATTGGTTTGGTAATAGAGTATTAGACGAATGGAATAAACTACCTAGTAAAGTAGTTACTGCCTCTTCCACTGAGAGTTTCAAGCATAGGCTTGAAAGCATATGACAATAAGCGGTGGGTATAGAAAAAATAAATACAAGTAAATAAAATCTAATAACCAATACTAATTCATTCTTTTTCCTTTTCAGGTTAAACTTTCCTATAATATGTCCACGCCAGTTTTTCTATACTGATTGGTGTTCTTTCTGACTTTTTCCTGTCAGTTTCGGCTGGAGAGTTTGGAGGGCGGGGGAAAGCCTTCTTCTTTGCTATCCTTATCTCATTCTAGTCATTCAGTTACTCTTCTAGGAGCTGTCTAGCATGCGCCAACCGGCCTACTGCAGTTATCCTCTCCTTATGTTCTTATGTTGAAACCTGACCCTTAATACTTCTACTAGAATTGGTTCAAATCAGCTCAGATCGGTTTCAATTGACATTGTCCTCTGACTTTGGGCTTTAACCTTTTCCTGTGACCTTGACCTTTGGCTGCTTATTCTCAAAATCGAATCCATTAATTCTTGTCTTATTCTCAATTCGTCTATGAAGTATTATAAGAAACAGATTAAAAGTATGCTAACCTCACATGTGATCTTGACCTTTGATGTATTCTTCTAAACACATTAAGTTTACCCTTTGCTTGACCTTTAACGCTGCCATCAGGTTTGGTCAAAATGGATAAAATCTGTTTTGAGTCATTTTGTCATGATAAGCATCGATCGAACTTTGGCCTTCCTTTTTAACCTTGATCTTTACTTGTTCTCATACCTGAATCACTTAATTCTTGCTATACATTCAGCCCTTCCCCGATGTATTGTCTGTATTAACAAAAATTTGAAGCTATTTTTTCTTTCAACATTTGTTCAAGCCTTTTGACGATCTTTGACTTATTGTTCTGAAAATCAATAGGTTTACTCACTGACTGGCCCTCGACGCTTCTACCAAATTTGGCTAAAAGTGGATAAAAACGGAATGAATTGTTTTGTCAAACACACACACACACACACACACACACACACACACACACACACACACACACACACNTGAAAATCAATAGGTTTACTCACTGACTGGCCCTCAACGCTTCTACAAAATTTGGCTAAAAGTGGATAAAAACGGAATGAATTGTTTTGTCAAACACACACACACACACACACACACACACAGATCAAAACATAAGCCCCACTTTCTCTTCGCGATCGCAGGTGTAATAAAATGAATCCAAACAAAATGTTCGAAAAACTGTTAAATGCTACATGGTGGGTGAGCGCGAAACAGAGAAATAAGACAGACATAGAGCGCAACGGTGAGGATGGTGGGAGGCGAGGAGAAGCGATGAAGGAAACGAGGAGTGAAGCGGAGTGGAAAATAATGGTGATGCAAAATAGTCTTATGAGGAGCAAAGTGGGGAGCGAGAGCGGAGACGTGGGGCAAAATGAAGACTAAGCAGACTCTGAGGGAAAACACAAGGATGAGAGGAGGGATCGTGGGGTAAGGAAGAACTGGATGAAGGAAGAAAGAAAGATGAGTCGCGGGAAAAGAGAAAGGAGAAGAGGAAAGGGGCCGAGGAGACGGAGGGAAAGAACAGTGGCGACGATTGAGGGTAGGACAATGATGGGGTGGGGATATGGAAAAGGGTACAATGGAAGAAGGGCAAGAGATAAAAATAGACGGTAGAACGACGAAGAGAAGCTAAGAAGGGAGAGGGGCTGGGGGACTGAGAAAACGGGAGGGCCTAGGGGAGTGAGACATGAGGGGAGGGAGAAAGAGGCCCAGATAAAAGGAAATGGGAAAGGAATTTATTTGACTTGGACTAAGTGAGAAAGACGTGTAAAAAAGGACGATACGAGAAGTTACATGGAGAGGAACAGTGTGCAGTTGTGGGCAATAATTTATTTCGTTCCATCTTTCAGATGATGTTTTTATAAATCTGTTACATCATGTGCTGCAATGTTTCTGGGGTCTGATCATAGCTTCTCTTGGTTTTCAAAGCCATTGCTATCTGTGTCGATAATTATAGTTACTAAGTGTTTATGTACGCAAGAGTATATATTTTCCCATCATTCATATATGAAGGAAAGTTAGTTAGTAGCTGTACTGGGTGTAGTGACGGGACATACGAAAAGGCGGGTTGTCAAAACAATAAGTCATGAAGCCTACCATTCTCGGAGCATATATAGTATCATCCTGTGAACACTTCAAAATATTACTCTTCGTCTCAGAAAAGATCCCCCTCCCCCTTGCTCATGAATCTTTATTTAGGCAGAATGAATGCTGGACAAATTGCTGCAAAATTATAATGTTTACGCAATGCATTACCAGTGCAAATGGTGGTAGGTGGGAACGTCCATCATACACTCACTTGATATAGCGCTTCTTCCTTCTTCCTTCACGTCCATCAATCATTTCCTGTGTCTGCCTTCCTATATTCCCATTTTCTCTTATACTTGCTGCCACTATTTATTACTGCTCTTTTCACTCCAGGTGAGCCTACACAAAGTAACAGGTCGAAATCGTTTCATGTAGGTCAGAAAATCATTTACAATGCTGGATGGTAACCATATAATCAAATAGAGAGATGATGTGGAACTACTATGGTGCCGCTGTTAACTGGTTGGAGAGACACAAAAGAGGCGTTCATTCAGGAACCAAATTTTCACACTAATCTCCAAGCCTCACCACAGGGAACGTCCGTTCACTGTACGGGACACTCTTGCATGAATGGTTACTTGTCTGCAGCTGATGGGTTTGCGCGATCAGAAAGACAGGGGTTAACAACAACAATAACCAGTGCAAACGTTGTAACGAACTGAATTTTGTATCACGCAGATCAGTCAGTCTGTTCCCAGAGCCCCAACTCTCCTCATACTTCTAACAATAATGTCACTAAACTTCACATGACACCACAAGGGTGCTAATACCCAACGTCCAAAATGGATGCATGCTACAGCTGTATCATTAAAGACTGTTGTGCCAGAAGGGGTATTTTAATGACATGAAGTACTGTATCTTTTTATGCCTTCGCCCACCTATGGTGGAGGAGGCATTAGGTGATTGGTCTGTCCGTGCGTGAGTGCGTGGTTCTGTATATCCGTAACACTTTTCCGAGGGCGATATCGCCTGAACCAGTCGGAGGATTTCAATCAAACCTTTGTCAGTGGTACAGTATCAAAAGATGAACTGATTAGGTCAGCTAGGTCAAGGGGTCAAAGGTAGAGGTCATATGATGTCGAGTTAATTTATCCTTGTACGCGCCGTATCTCCTAAACCCCTCGACATATTTCCACCAAACGTTTGTTAGCAACTGAAAGTGAAGGGACGACGATCTCAGGCTAGTAAGGTCAAGGGGTCAAAGATCAAGGTCATATGGGTGTCAGCGCGATTTCTCTTGAACCCGTCGACGAATATTGACCAAGGTATTGTCCGTGATAATATATGAAGGGACGGTGAACTGAGTAGGTCAGCAAGTTCAAGGTCATATGGGTGTGGGCGCGATATCTCCTGAACCCCTGCATGGATTTTGGCCAAAATTTTGTCAGTAGTACATCATGAAGGGACAAAGAATTGATTAGGTCAGCAAGGTCAAGGGGTCATAGGTCAAGATCATATGGGTTTGGGCGCAATACCTCCTTAATCTCTCAACGGATTTCGACCAAACGTTAGTCATTGATACAGTATGAAGGGACGATGAACTAACTAGGTCAGGACGTCAGTGGTCAAGGCCATATGGGTGTGGGCACGATACCCTCCACGGATTTCAACCAAACTTTCATTGGTGATACAGTATGAAGGGACGATGAGCTGATTAGCTCAGCAAGGTTATGGGATCATAGGTCAAGGTCAAGGGTGTGGGCTCAATATCTCCTAAACCACTCAATGGATTTCCACCAAACTTTATTCAGTGATACCGCATGAATGGATGATGACCTGATTAGTTCAGCAAGGTCAAGGGGTCAATGGCCAAGGTCATATGGGCGTGATATCTCCGAAAAACTTTGCTGCGTTTTGACCAAACATTTGTCAAATATACAGGATGAAAGAATGATGAACTGATAAGGTCAGAAAGATCAAGATGTCAAAGGTCAAGGCCATATGGGTGTGGGCACGAAATCTACTAAATCCCTCAATGGATTTCCACCAAACACAGTGATGCAGAATAAGAAGAAGAGGAACTGATTAGCTGTTAGGTCAAAGGGTCAAAGGTCAAGGTCATATGGGGTCAACTTTATTTATCCTTAGGCATGGGATATCTCCTGAACCCCTCGATGGACTTCCACCAAACTTTTGTCAGTAATGGAGTATGAAGGGACAATGAACTGGTTAGTTCAGTAAGGCCCTCTACCGGTGACAACTCAACGAGCTGCCTGGAACCACTGTCTGACTTACTTCTTCATTTCTGCAACATTCACGGCCACTCCTCTTAACTTTCTGTTAACACCACCTCTCCTCCTCTAAACTTCACCTTCTCTTCTTAACCGAGACTCAGCTGTCTCAGGCAACTGTCAGCAAATCCTTTTCTGTATCCTCCTACTTTCTCTATACTCATTCCAAAGCAAAGTGGCTGTTGTGTATATGTACTCAACGACTTATCTTCTTCTCGTGTTCCTGAACGTGATTCTCCTGAATTCCACTGATATTCTGCCCTATTTGGGAAATTGAATTTCCTTACGTCTCCATCACCTCTCTTTTTAGGCAGTTTTTCGCAGTGTCCTCTGGCTGATGCTTCCCCATATGTTTTAAACTCATTTATGTCTGTTTTCCCTTTCCCTGAGATGCATTTGTATAGCATAATCATGTCTCTTCTTTTCCTTCTCTTGTAATGTTGGTATATTTAGTTTTTCTAGTCTTTCTTCATAGCTTAGATCCCTTAAGCTTGGTACTCGTCTTGTAGCAGCCCTTTGTACCTTTTCAATCTTATCTGTGTTTTATGAGACGTGGATTCCAGACACTGATGCAAACTCAAGGGTTGGTCTAATGAATGATGTGATTATCTTTCTCAGCATGACTTCATTAATACATGTGAGTGCTATTCTCAAAATAGCTGGGAGTGTATACATGTTCCGTACTTTCTCACTAATGTGGTCAGCCAGAGATAGTCTGTTACTGATTATCATTCCTAGGTCCTTCTCCTTTTCTGATGTGTGTATAATCCATTCATGAAGCTTATTTAATTCTTCTTGTAACTCTCTGCATGAGTCTATGTTTGTAATTCCCTTTTGTATCTTTACATCATCAGCAAAAAATATTTAAACAACTTCCATTTCCAATGTAGCTGTCAATGACATTTATAAACACTAAAAACATTATTGGTGCCAGCACTAAACCCTGTGGAACTCACTAGTCACTTCTCTCCATGATGAGTAGTTTCCCCTTAGTACTGTTCTCATTTCCCTTTTTCTGAGAAAATCTTGCATCCAACAGTAAAGATTACATTGGATTCCTCCTTGATGGTATAATTTCCATAAAAGTCTTTGGTGTGGTACTCTATCAAATGCTTTTTGGAATCAAATATATAGTCTACCCATCCTTCTCTTTTCTGAAGTGTTTCTGCAACTCTATCATAGTAGTCACAGTAGCCAAATAGATTAGTAACACATGTTTTTCCCTCCCTAAAACCGAACTGTCTTTCCGTTATCATATTATATTTTTCCAGATCGTTTACCCATTTCTTTTCTTATCAACTTTCCTAATATCTTACTTAGACACTTGTCGGTAACTGAGTGGATTCTATTTCCTTTCTTGAAATGGGGGTCAATGTTTGCTGTCTTCCAGATATCAGGTAGTTTACCTTAACTTAAGGATTCCTTGAATATTAATATATTGGTCTACTTAACTCTTTTTCACATTCATGTAATACCCAACATGAAATTTCGTCAGGACCATTTGCTATTCCACTGTCTAATCAACACAACTCATCCCGTACCTCTTGCTTCAATATTCATATATTTGTTTATATGTGTGGGCATGCATCTTCCTTCTCATCTCTCTAAAATCTACTTTCTTCTGTAAAAACTGATTGGATCTTTTTTAGTACTTCACAAATATCTTTTTCTTGGATATAGATTATCCCCTCATCCATGATGGACTGTATTTTATCTTTAATTTTGGTTTTGCTTCGGATGTAGCTGTAAAACAGCTTCGGTTGGTCACTATTATTTATAATGTCCTTCTCAAACTGTCTTTGAACTTCTCTCCCTGCTACCCACCTGGTGATACGACAACACCCAACTGATGATTGCGTTGTGTCAGCAGATTCCTTTGATGCACTGATTTTGATGTATTCTTTATTTGGACAACATTGTTTGCCTATACTTTCTCTAATATATTAGAACATCATTTAAATTAGCCTAGTACTGAGCTTGACTCATATAAAGATACTATTAGATGTGGCCAGTAGCGAAGGCAAATCAACGTGCGTCCGCCTTCTCTCACTGCTCTCTCGTGTGTGTGTGTGTGTGTGTGTGTGTGTGTGTGTGTGTGTGTGTG
>JAGKTI010013194.1:0-15197 GCA_018397915.1 Birgus latro
ACAGCGTGAAAGTTAGAGGAAAGGCCGCGAATGTTACAGAAATGAAGAAGGAGTGAGTCAGACAGTGGTTCCAGGCAGCTCTTTGAGTCATCACCGGGAGAGGGGCGGATGGTGGGGGCATTTATGGTCCCCCCCCCCTGGGGACTCCGAGGCATGATTTTTATGTGCCATTTTGAAAATTTTGAAAAGGAAGTGTAGTGTGTAGGTGTATGTAGTTTGGTGTTGACAGTTAGGGAAACTTGTATAGGAGAGCATGCTGGTCTACTCTCTGTGTAACTGAGACACTGAAAAAGTTCAGCAAAGGAGGATGGTCAGGAACAAGTCCTGAGGGCTGATGAAACGGGAGCTCCAGCTCTCCCTGTCATCAGCTTTCCATCCTCCCTGGGAGTACTGCCCTGCTCGACTGGTGCAGGATGAATGATATGCTGGCGATTGTACAAATAATGATGATGATGACGATAATGATGATGATGATGGTGACTAAACAGGATGAATGATATGCTCCTTTATTTTCGCTAAAGCGTTTTATCTTTATTCACCATTAATACCAGCACAAAATCTAATATATACCTTCCCGTCAGCGTGCAATGCTATAATTCGTTTATTTTAACTTGGCACGGATTTTTGTCGTTTTGCAGCTTATTTAACGCAGCTCAGTGGCAGAAAAAAAAAAAACAATCTTACGGCTGCATGTCTATTCAGTAGCTCTTCGTGACTAGCACCAGATCTAGTGCTAGTCTCTTCTTACAACTCAGCATTCTAGGTGGAGAGATAGCAAGAGAGGGCAAGTTAGAGTGAATAGGGTATAACGCCTTCAATATAACGATGTAGTAATTCATTCTTGCTACGGACACACGATCCAGGTCAGATTGGGGGGAAGGAGCCTTGTGCTGAAGGGGATACGGGGAGGTGTCTACATCACTTTCGAAATTCATAAACGTTTTTTTCACTTCTTTTCTCTCGGTCAGCTAAGTAGTTTTTGATACATTACACTGGTATATAATTTTTACAACTGAACTGAGAAGGATATCAAGCCTATGGTGTGTCAGCCAAGAATGAATTACGTCATGTTTGCGTGGGAGAAATGAACACGATTGCCACGAAAATATATAGTCCATATCTGTTCATGAAGCTGGAGAGGGATGTCTGCATGTGGTGTGTCTGATATAACTGGACGGTGGAGATGTCCTGTTATATTAACATCCCTCAAAGCCCTCCCTTTTCCCCCAAAAAAGGAGGATAGTGGTCAGCAGGATAGGGCAACTTCAGCCTGCAGTCCAATGGGTTCTCACTCAGACCAGCCTGGGTTTGCAACTACTACTACACTGTTACTACTAATACTACTACACTGTTACTACTACTACTACTACTACTACTACTACTTCTACTACTACTGCTGCTGCTACTACTACTACTACTACTACCACCGTTACAGTCTATTCTCAGTGTGAAAACCCTTAGGTGTTGTGCGGGCAATCTAGGCAACATTTCTGGATCCGCCCACGTCGAATAAATAATAATAATAATAATAATAATAATAATAATAATAATAATAATAATAATAATAATAATAATAATAAAATGCATATTTACATTTTGCTAGTGTTACATACGGCTTCTTTGATTTCTATACTCCGACCACTTTTACTTGACTTAAAATTGCCATCTGTGTTGAATGCTGAGCTGTAACATTTGATTAACGCTAAAATATGGTGCTAGTCACGAATAATTGCTGTGGAGAGGATGTGGAGCCGAAATATCATCTTACTGTAGCCTACCACTGAGCTGCGGGAAACGAGCTGCGTAAGGTCAAAAGTCTCCGTCAAGCTAATGCGGATGAAATGAAATGGTAAAGTAGGCAACAGTGATGATAAATACAAGAAAGCCGACTTCACTTGACTTTGTGTATATTTATGTACAACAGCTCATAATCAATACAGTCATAAAGAACAGCTTATACAGTAATTCGTGGTAAAAGTGCGAACATATATTTTTGCACAGTGTATCTGAACAATTCTTTATTGCACTTTTAATGTTCTCGGTGTCAATATGACACAGATAACATTAAAAAGTAAGGTGCTCGGTGTATAATAAATATCTACCTATTATTAGTTGTTGTTGTAGCTCTAGGTTCATCTGAAGTGTGAACTCAGTGGCTGAAGATGTCCTCCTCATCCTGTCCTCCATCCTGCTTTTAGGGGACTGGGAGGGAACTGAGGGAAGTTTGTGCAACCAGATAGTGGATCCGCCAGACTAAATTGATACTACCACGTGAAGGCTTCCCTCTGCAGCACCAAATCACTATGAAAAAGGCAATAAACGCCAGTCAATATACGGGTCATAATCCCACATTCATCCTTCACGGCAACTCGTATCATGGTTGTCTTTGGCTGCTCGTTGTCCTTGTGATTGTTCTTGGATGCAGTTGTCCTTGTTCGTGGCTGTAGTTTTATTGATTCTATCCAGGGAATACACCGTATGTACTGCAAAAACCTTAACTGCCCCTACGATGCGGTGAGAAGGGGGCGTATCTGGGATTGACATATCATTGTCTTCTGCTTAACCCGTTGGTATCTATATTTTATTCTTGCCATTTCCAGACGATTTTATTCAAAGCCTTTTTTATCTGGTTGGGTTTAAATATGGCTTCCATTAACCACTACACTACTAGGAGGCCCTTCTAAGCTTAATAAATCATTTGGCGGTAGCAAGAATAAACTAAAATAGACGTCACCGTACTGAAGGGGTTAATATCGACATATAGAGCAGTTGATAATGCAGTTTCATGCTACGCCCTTCCCTTCTGGAGGAGCTAAGGAGCTACTCCATCAAGAGGACGGTAGTTAGTGTATGTAGCCTCCTGTGACTGCATGGGTTTCCTGCCGTCAACAAACAGAATTATAACAGACTAGAATTTATGAGCTCATGGTGAAGGCAGATGTCAGTGTATGAGTATGAAGATGATGAAGTGGTTTCTGAATCCGGCATAAGGCGAGCACGTGTGTGTGTGTGTGTGTGTGTGTGTGTGTGTGTGTGTGTGTGTGTGTGTGTGTGTGTGTGTGTGTGTGTGTGTGTGTGTGTGTGTGTGTGTGTGTGTGTGTGTGTGTGTGTGTGTGTGTGTGTGTGTGTATGGTGAAATGTATTTATGTGAGGACAGTGCTGGACACACCTACTTCTTATTGGTATGTTGCGGCAGCGATGGATGAGATGAACTTTAGTCTTAGAAGAGATGAATAGCCTACTCTTAATTGGTTTCCCCCTGATATTGCTCCGTTAAGTTGGTCGTGTTTGGCTGGATGAGTGGTGGATTCTGAATCTGATGGCCGGTTTTGTGAGCCGAAAGAGGAGTGGTGTTGTTCTGAGAGGAGGTGCTGGCAAGTGAGACGAGGTTTGTGGAGGTGTCAGAGAGACCCATCGAAGGTATGCCACTCACAGGCCTGTCACGCGCCTTTGTCAAACGCAGTAGGAGGCTCAGCTCCCGCCTGAAGACTGGATTGAGGCAGGCCAGGAAGACGGGGTGCATGATGTGTTCCAGCAACAGCATGCAATTGGCTGTGTGTCGCAGGGTCTCTGCCGCATTATCTTTGATGCAGTGTTCGGGATCGTTTTCGGCGTAAAACACCAAGAACACTACAATTGGCAGTGCAAGCGTCAGATGGGAGGAGGCCATGGCGATCATGGTGATCATCAGGTTGCGTTCCCAGGTCCAGTTTGACGAATTTTTCAGTTCCTGCTGAGGCTTTGGACGGGTACGGGAGTGCACCCGCCCCTGGCACACAGCCACCACCAGGCTGAGGTTGAACACTAGCAGCAGCACACCAGGACCACCCCGCATCATAAAGCCGTAGAACCTGTACCAACACTTGACATTATTAAAGGACATCATTACTGCACAAACGTTATTATATTATTCAATACATGATTAATGATTTACCACATTAATTATTTAGAATTTGAGTGGAGAAACCATAGTAACATAAGTACTAACCAGCCATATACCACGTGCCACATTTCACCAAAGTTCTTTTGATGACCGTCCAGTTCACCCCAGGTCCCGTTGAGGCAGTAAGGGTCTGTTTCGGCATCGGACTTTTCCCCACTGCTGGTGACACAGGTCACACTTGCCTCCACCATATAAGGGATCTGAACAATCATGCAGGCCAGAGCCGTGATAATGATTCGAAAGTGCTGGACCCTAATCCGCTGCATGAATGAGTATCCTGAGTGCCACCACACGGCCAGACATCGGTCCAGGGCCAGCCAGGCCAGGATGTACGAGCTGAACGAATGCACTCCAGCAATGACAGTCCAGCCCATGTGAGCAAAATACCAGGCAAGCCCGTAGCTGGAGAAGATACAGCCGTTGATACTGATGATGATGGGTAGGTGAGACAGGAAGAGCAGGATGTCAGACCACCCCAACAGCTGGAAGTACCTGCAACACGGGTCAGAGCTCAAGCTAACAACACAGGTCAATGGTCAAGAGAATGCCATATGTCAAGATCATGAAATGAAGCAAAGGTCAAGGGTATGTCATGGGTCAAAAGTCTACAGCAGGTCACATCGTTCCCTCCCTTCATACCACACTAATGTAAGATGGATGAAGGTAACTCCTGTGCTAAGCATAATCTATAACCGTATTAAGAATAACATAACTATGGTTTCTCACCTCTTTAAAAGTTTAATGGAGACTGTTCTTAGACTGAATACAGGCACGAGCTACCTATGACTCATGACACGTACGGAAGGATGTACAATTCTAAACACTCGCTCAGTTACGTTTGAGTTTTTGTTATTGTCTTTGTAGCCACTGGTTTACTAGTACATTATCTTGTATTATGTACAGTTGTGGACAATGAAATATTTCCGTTTTATAGTCCAGTAATAATAAAACTTTTACATAATGTTCAGAAAAGCTCGCTAAGTTCAGAAGACCACATCACTTAATTTTGAAAGTCATTGGTCACTGTTTCATTCTTCATCGTGGTGGAATGAATCGTCATTTAGGACGGCAAGTCGAGAATATATGATTAGTAGAGAATATCCAAAGCTTGAATAGTGAGTGTGGGGAGGTGTGATCAGTTTTGGCTGGGGGCTTTTGTCATGAATCTCCTAGATGTAATTTTGTATTTTGTGTTCTTCTGTTTCTTGATTACACCCACTCTATTTATTATAATGGTAGGTGGATTAGAGTGATTATGAAAATGGCTCGTGTGTGGTGGGATGAGGTGTCAGAGTGAGTGAGTGAGTGAGTGAGTGAGTGAGTGAGTGTGAGTGTGAGTGTGTGTGTGTGTGTGTGTGTGTGTGTGTGTGTGTGTGTGTGTGTTGCGTGGAGGTTAGTGTGTGTGAGGGGAGGGAGGATGTCAGTGTGTTTATCTACAGTGAGTTAATATTCTGGTCTCACCTGTTAACCTGTTGTGACCTCAGTGCAGGACGACGCAGGACTGCAACACTGAGGGAGTTGGCCAGGATTCCCACTGTCACCTGGATGGGCAAAACCACCCAGTACGTGACAAAGTGGGGCATATTCACCTGCAGGGGCCACATGATGACGGGGTGCTTGGGGAGGTGGTGTCTCTGACCAGTACGGGGCCCTCACCTGCTCTGAAGGTCTCTGCACACGAAGAAAAAGGAGGCGATGTTAGAGGGAAGGCTGTAGCATTGGCTGGACAGTGCAGAACTATGAAGACTGGTATACTGCACAAGAGGAGACGAGATAGTGTTATGGAGAAAGCTGTAACATTGGTCGAACAGTGCATAACCACAGGGACTGGTAGACTGCACAGGATGAGAACAACAGGAGTCAACGTTAGGGAGAAGCTTGCAACATCGATCGAACAGTGCAGAAATAAAAGGACTGGAAGATGCATAGGAGGAGAACACGAAAAATATGGATAATGCAAGTAGTTTCACGCGACCAGGACAATACTTATAAGACGGATAGGTATCACAAGTGGGGACTAGGAGAGGTATTGGTGGTAGGGCTGTAGTGGTAATGGTGGAAAGGCAGTGATGAAGCTAGGATTCCCATTTCAACAGCTCAACTAAACAAAAAAGACGTAACACCGTATTGGAGTGTTACGATCAGAGTGGTGAAGTGTTCTCTTGCCCAGATTATGCTGACGTTCGTTGACAATCTGTGAGTATTCTGTCGCAATTCAAGCAAGTGGTGATGTCTAATGTGGTGAGGTGTGGTGTGGTGAAATGGTGAAATGTAATGTAGCTTCGTAGTGTGGTGAGGTGTGGTGATAGGTGTGATGTGGAGCAATGTTCTGTGGTCGTGTGGTGTGGTGTCACGCGGTGTAACTTAATGTGGTGGGGTGAGGTGTGAGGTGTGATATGTGGGGTGATGTGATGTGGTGTAGCTTAGTGTTGTTTGGTGTGGTGTAATACAGTGTAGCATAGTGCTGTGAGGTGTAGTGTGGCGCGACGTAATGAGTTTGTGATAAGACCTTTATACACCATTCTTCATGCACAGATGCTTATATTCTTGATCAATCATAGGAATAAAGTCCATTTTTTGGTTAGTTCTGACGAGCAGCGAGAGGTCAGCGCTTTTTCCAGAATAGGCGCTTGGGTTGGGTTGGAAACTCATCTTTATAGTCTTATTTCAGGTCTTTATCTTCTTCAGCAAAAGACTTAATAAATATTTGACTTATGCTGCATCCACTTTATTATTATTATTATTATTGTTGTTGTTGTTGTTGTTGTTGTTGCTCTTGTTATTTTCGCTATCATTATTATCCCCACCATTATTCCATATGGCGGGGATATAGGAATCGCCCCTGTCCGTCTGTCCGTCCGGGCCTGTATCTCGGAAACTGCCAGGTGCATTGGCTTCATATCACACAGAAAGATAGAGTATGTATCGTAGTTGACGCCCGTACATGTAAAATTGCCATATTGCCTGTACGTTACGAGTTATGACCATATAGGGAAAAATCTGTCTGGTGTTATATTTCGGAAACTTCTTGCTGGATTTTTTTCATATCCTACGGAAAGATAGAGTATGAGTCCTAGTTTATGTCCGTATATATGAAATAGCCACATTGTATTTTACGAGGTATTTCCATATAAGGAAACTAATACGTAAATACTTGTAGCTGTGGCTTGGAAACTGCTTGCTGGATCACCTTCACTTCTTAAACAAAGATGGTGTACTAGCCCTGGTTTATGCCCTTACATATGAAATTGCCATACTTCATAGTACATTATTTTTTTTTTACTACATGGTGAGGATACGTCTTTGCTTAAGGCTTGTTATTGTTATCATTATTATTATTATTCTATTATTAATTATCATTATTAGAGAAAGATTGCAAGATAATGCTGATTTCATTATTTCATGCGAACTGTGTGTCAGGGAGAGCAAGTGGAGATTGTCAGGCGTGAAAAGATTGATCTTGCTGGTGAGTCTCTTGAGTGTGTGGAAGAGCTTTGTTATTTGGGAGACATGTTATGTGTTGCAGGTGGGGCTGGTTAGAATGAAGAGTGGTTGGAAGAAGTTCAGGGAGCTGTTGCCTCTCCTGACATTAAGAGGGCTCTCCCTACAAAGGGATCTTAGTATCCGGCATGTGTTGGGGGTGTAATGCTGTATGGTAGTTAGACCTGGGCAATTAAGGAAGAGGATATTCGTGGGCTCAAACGTACAGAAAAGACAATGATTAGGTGGATGTGCAGTGCTGCCCTTAGTGCAAGGCCTGAGGCGGCTATGTTTATGATGGAAGGGTTGAGTAGGATGGAACTGGAGTATATTGGTGTTGTGATGAGGAGAGGTAGATTGAGATGGCTTGGGCATGCGGAGGGGATGGGAAAAGATAATTGGGTGCAGAAAGTGAGAAGTGTTAATGTTCGGGGTAGGGCTGCGATAGGTGGACCGAAAAAGACCTGCGATGAAGTAATTGAGCGTGACCTAAGGGATAAGGGACTGAATAGGGAAGTTGCCAAAGAAGGAGCAGCATGGAGAACCGCCATTAGGTGACCAATGCCGACACATGCATGTTGGAGCCTTTAAAACAACGAAACGAAACGAAACGTATTATTATTATTATTATTATATTAATTCATATTTTTATTATTATTATTATTATTATTATCATTATTATTATTACTACTGTTGTTGTTGTTAAAGTTGATGAGGCTTGAAAAATGAAAGGTAATACAGCAGAACTTGTTGGATGAATTTTGTGCGAGGGAGTGGATGATTAGCGTTTGGCCTCCTTTTTCTGACGTGAAAGATCTTGGACTACCTCTGTCTAATGGATAATTTTAAAGCGATTGTGTGTGTGCAAACGTGTGCCAGTAATGGAGAGTTAGGATTCCGGGGGATGGAATGATGATGGAATGAGTGTGTGGCCCATTTTATCGGACATGTTGATTAGCTGTCACACTGTGGCTATAGTTTTTTTTCCCCCTTGATCTCTGGACCCTACTTCATCCCACCTGTGAGTAAGGAAAGGAGACAATGATGATGATGATGATGATGATGATGATGATGATGATGATGAAAGCCTTAGTAGTGACCACGTTAATAAAGGTACCAGGAGCCTCATTACAACACAATCATCACCATACAATGAGGACTTTTAATACTCTCATGTATAGGTGCAGATAATAACAAGGACTCATTTATTTATTTATTTACTCATTTGCTTTGAAATTTACGAAACATAGTGAAATGCTGGAAGGGCTTCAAGCATCGAATCACTGGGTCTCAAAATTATCGCTCGCTTTCCTGGTATTAAACTTTGAATCTCCGGTGGTGTTTTTCTTAATTGTTTATTTTTATTTTTGTCTACTTTTTCTACTTCCGGACCGTTTTCTTCATGTTTGGGAGACATTACGAATTGCTAAGGTTATGCATTGTCTTCATTAGCTCCCCCACTATTTGCCTAAAAAACAAAAGTAAAAAGAAAAAAATCTATTGGCAATGTGATTTTAAAAAAAGAAAGGCGGCATCGTAGTCAAGACCCGTATTCTTGTCGGCTGAAGAAGTTCCTTAACACGTGTTCCTAGGCGATTTATTTTGTTTATTATTCTTTACCTGTGCTCTTCTGTATTAAATAAATCTTTCCACTATCGCCATATTTTGCATAAATATTGTGCAGAAGATAGTAACCAATCATATCCTAAAATAAATCGCTAGGGAGAAGGTGTTTGGGAGCTTATTTAATCTACGAGAAGAAGGTGTTAATCTTAAGGGGATTGACGTTAATGTCTAAAACTACGTAATTGATGTTATTTTGATGTCGATGTTAATGGAATGAATAAAGACGAGAGAATGTTAGCGTGCCATGTGTAGAAATAACTGGTAAGAAAGAGAAATAACTGGGAAGGAAAGACAAATAACTGGGGAGAAAGAAAAGTGACTGACAAGAAAGGAAAAATTATTGATAGAAAAAGAGGAATAACTGGAAAGTAAAGAGAAATAACTGTCAAGAAAAGAGAAATGGGTAAAAAAAGGCGAAGTAACTGGTAAGAAAAGGGACATAATTGATAAGAAAAGAGAAATTCCTGGCGAGAGAGAGGAATACCTGGCAGGAAAAGAGTAATAAATGGTGAGAAAGAGGTGACAGACAACTTCCTAAACTCCTGCGATGAAGTCACAAGGTATCGTTGTTTGTCGGATGTGATGACGTTTCGAGAGGAGGGGAAGTACACCTGTGTACAGACACACACACACACACACACACACACACGCGCACACTCACTCAGACACTGGAAGCGTTATATAATGCCTTAATTAACTCCGGCTTTAGAACTGAATACAATCATTGAAGAAAATCGATCGCCAGCGGTTATGAATGGGAAATACTCTGCTGTCCTCGGAATGAAGAGAGTAATGGCTTCAGGCTATCATCACTCACTCCCAGCTGCAGTAGGCTGATGGAGTTATCCCCACCGTGAGAGAGTAAAGTCCCTGATCTCTCTCTTCATCTCTACTAGTCTCCCTTCATTTTCAGTAATCTCCCTTAACTTTGGGTAATCTTAATCTTACCTAATTTTCCTTAATATTCCCTAAAATCACTTCACCTCCTTTAATTTCTAATAAACACCCTTATTTTCCCATTATCTCACTAGTCTCCCCATAATCTTCCTAATTCCCTTTAATTTCTCATAATCTCTCAATTTTCCATTATTTAACTTGTCACCCTTAGCCTCCCTAATCTAACTTAATCTCTTAGTCCCACTTAATCTCCCATTATCTCGCTAATCTCTCGATCTCCTTAATCACTCAGTCTTTCACCCTCACTTAATCTCCCATTTTCTTGCTGTCTCCATTAATCTCATACAATCACCCTTAATCTCTCATAATCTCCTTTAATTCTTCACTATTTCGCTAATCTTCCCTAATCACAGCTAATCTCTAGTTCTCTCTCGCTTCATTTCCCTTAATTTCAATTAATCTCAACTTCTCCTAATCTCACCTAGCTTCCTCTTAATCCCTTCATATCTCATATAATCTCCTCTTAGTAACTTCTAATATCCTTTAGTTTCTCCTAATCTCCCTTAATCTCTCCTACCCAGCAGCTCCCTCAGTCACCCTACATTGCAGTTGTTCATGCCACTACTCTGGAAAACTTCCTGACTGCATCCCTGACCCCATAAAGGAGGTCACGCAGCACATGAGTATCTACGCACTCACTCTTCACCGCCCAACTCTCTGATGCAAATGTTAATCGATTTTCTCAGTCTTTTGCGTGCTAGAGAGAGAGGTGTTCATATGGTGACTCAAATATAACTGGTGGGCTAAGCGGCCTTGTTATATAAACGTGCAATAGGTGTTTCTCTATCCCCGAAAGGAGGATTGTGAACTGTTGGAGAAGAGAATCTGTACTCTGCATTCCACCAGGTTCCTTTTACAGATGAACTTGAGGCTACAACAACAACTACTACTACTACGACTACTACTACTACTACTACCACCACTACTCAGTCCTTTAAATATGCAGTTGGTCAACTCTTCAACTGTCTTCTTCAAGCTGTTATTACCCCTACCTATGACAGATAACTCCTTCACCCTCAACACTTCATTGCCTTGTACCTTTGCCACGAGAACACGATCTTATTCAGTTTTAGGAGAACTTAGTCACTGAATAGGTTCGATATAAGATTCATTAGAGCTTTAGGAAGTTTCTCCCGGGACCTAAGTTCAGTAAGGCAGACTGACCTTAGTGAGTAAAAAAAAAAAAAAAAAAAAATCTACAGGCATATTGAAATGAACCCTTCTTGATTCTGTCTGTCTCTGTCTGTCTGTCTGTGTCTCTCTCTCTCTCGGGAAGGGACACAGTTTGCAGACTTACTTTCTTTCTTCCTTCGCAAAAAATAGAAATACAAAGACAATACCAATGACTTTCTTTCCTCGGAAAAATAATTTCCACATACGGAGACAGAGATTTCCTTATATTTACGATCCTGGGAAAAAAGACACGCTGCTTTCCTTACTTGTGTGTGTGTGTGTGTGTGTGTGTGTGTGTGTGTGTGTGTGTGTAGACCTTGCTTAGACACACAAAAAGTCTACACTCACCTCCCACCTGGACTTGTGCTGAGTTGAGGGTAGGGCTGTGGCTGTGTGTGCTGTCTCTCCGGCTGTCGCTGTTTAACTATGGTCCCCCTTCACACCTCTCAAGCACACACACACACACACACATACACACACACACACACACACACACACACACACAGGATTTCCTCTCTCTCTCTCTCTCTCGTCAGTCCACTTATCTGTTTATCAATACTAGCAAGGGGACCCGGCGTTGCCTGGCCAAAAAGGCGAACACTCCAGTGACCTCAAATGACCCAGATCTGAATTTTGACCAGCCTAAAACCATCCTTGGGCCACCCTGATTCAGAATATACGAGTATATGAGTCTGGAGGTCTCTGGCCCTTGGTTTGGGTGTGATTGAAGGACAGACAGACAAACAACACGGCTTTTCTATAAATTGATAACTAGCCTATCGATCTGTGTATCCATCCATCGATCCATCCATCTGTCTGTCTGTCCAGTGTGGAGATATATATGTATGTATGTATGTATGTAAATGCTTACCTACCTACCTGCCTACTTACCTACCTACATATCAACATAATAATAACATTAATAATAATAAAAGGTTTATTGACCAACAAAGTTATACAATATTTATAACAATGTCCTGGTTTACGAACTGAGCTAAGCGCTATATTGTTACATCATAAAAAGGTAAATTATTAAAAATCACATCAAAACATCTTTTAACTGAAGAAAAGCAATCCGGAGAGGAATGCTAATCTCCTGCCAGAATATGCTGTTGGCCAAGTCCAAGATTTAGGCCTTATCTTGATACCATAATGGTTTCATGTTGATAGCTCAAGCCGTTCATGAGATACAGTGGTGCTAAAGGCGGGCAATAAAAACTAATTGACCTTTGGCAGCCATTTTGGTGACCTTGACCTTCACCCCGAGTGCCCATTTCCGAACTCGGCCAAGATTTTGACCATATCTTGATACCCTGAAGGTTTCATATTGATAGCTCAAGCCATTCATGAGATACAATGGGAACACACAGACACAGACAGACACACACACACAGACACAGACACAGACACAGACACACACAGACAGACACACACACACACAGACACACACACACACACACACAGAGGCAGGTAAAAACATTATCTCTCCGCCTTCTAAAGGCGGGCGATAAAAAGTATACATAACAGTATGATCGCTTATGTAGGTAAGCTGCTTTACAATATATGGGATACCGTACTTGAGCAGAATCGCTAGAGAGGCGGCCTGCAGTCCTAGTGGACCCAGGTTCGAATTCCAGCTGGGGCAGGGATTTGAATTTCTTAAAAAGCCGACTTTTCTGATCTACCAGATGACCCGCCGACAGGTCATAAAAGTACCCCCGCTAATACCAGTACACCAGTCCTGTATGAGACAGCCCTAGCATGTATTCAATATGGACCGTGGGTGTTAGCGCCGAAGTGGTGACATGTGGAGATGTAGGAGGACTACTGGGCCCCAAGGACGACTACTGGAACTTGAGAATAGGCCCTGAAGCCTTTTTCCAGGGTCGGACACGTAAAAAAAGAAAAAAATCTTACTGCTTGCCAAAAGTGTTTACAGGGCCGTAATTTCTGGGGGGGGGGGGCTACTGGGACTATAGCCCCCCCCAATGTTTTCTATATATTAATGTCAAAACTTCAACTAAGATTGAGGGCTTATGAGCCTGAACTTGAAAATTAAATGGAAAAAACTTTGAGCAGTTTTGTAGAAAATTCAAACTTATCTACGTATGTTTGATCAAATATTCCTAAATTTGATCCAAGCTGATCATAAACTAAATCGTAATAGTACTTACTGATTATTTTATCATTTCCATAAGAATAAAAGCAGGGTGGTATATTTCAACATGAATTCTACCGCGGGCATGAAAGAACAATGTTGGTAAAGGTGCACCATAATGAAACCAAAATGTAAAAAGGCCAAATTATTAAACTAATTCCCAGTTTGAGCTGAAAGTTTAGATTGGCAGAAAGTGAAGCTTTTCATTTAAACACACACCTCCATCACTAAACATACATGCCATATTAAATATCAGTTTTTAGGTAGAATCAAAGTGAAAAATATCAGATGGTCTGCAGACTTAAGCGCTTCAATTTAATTTTTAAGTTTGTAGTATGGAGGTATATACCTTTGGTCTAGCCCCTCCCCCCCAATTCTGTTGAAAATTACGGGCCTGGTTTACCTTTCCTTGTATTCCTGCCATGTGCACTCCTCATACTTCGAGGAACTAGAGGTCTGTGTTCTTTTGATGTAAAGAGACTTTAACCAAATGTAAGAGCCAGCTGCTCACGTCTATCAAACAATGTCAAAAATTGGCTAAAGCATTTCATAATCTACCTACTGATTCTATAACATCGTTTTTGAGTTCTTTCAAGTTTTAGGTGTTGGGTTTTAGTTAAAACCTGGGTGCCATACTGGTACAACGTATTCTAAAACAGAGCGACTAAACCATACATACATTGTAAAAAAAAAATCTTGTGTCAAACCAAATAGATGTGCTCTGTATAAAACATAAATGCACGTAATATATTTGGTTACTCTGCTATTTATCTGGTCATTCCAGTTTAGATCTGAGCTGATACGTACTCGAAAAAGGTTTGTGAACAACAGATAAATTACAGTTATTTAAAGTTAACTGGGGCAATGCTATCGGCCTCTTTGGTGGATATGCAATTATAATTTCGTAATTAGGTTAAGGGACATTCAAACAGCAATACATTCATTAGTTTGTGTGTCCTGCATTGTAAAAACAGTTCTGTTTTACATCCTCAGTCTCAGCAAGTGTGGTGTCTTCAAAATACTTTACATGAATATTTGAATTAAGGGAGATACTATTTACAAGAGCAAGATGGACTATAGGACCCAATCGTGTCCCAACAAAAACTCAACACTTTAATCCTGTCAACTGCGGGTGTATCGCAAGCTGGTCAGCCCGCGAGGCACCCACCACTATCAGCCACACATCCTGTTAGTCATGTGATCCTTGTTTCAAACCACAGTTATGATAAACATTAGCCGTGTTCTAGGAAAGCCACACGAAAATAATTTATGTTTGTATTTTATTCCCGTAAACATCAGTCAGTTTAATCAGAGGGAAACCCAGAATTACACAGAGGGAAAAATACTCTCTTGATTTATATTGTTGTCGAGAATTAGAGACTGACTAGGAGAGTGTATGTCAGTGAAGTGGAGGGGAAAAGGAGACCTGGAATGGAATGGTGGGGTGATGTGGAGAGGTATATGAGGGAAGGGGGTGAGTTGGAGAGAGGGAAGCCTGGTGGCAGAAGGCAGAGTGACAGGGAGGCTATTCATTTCTGGCCACCTTATACGGGATTAAATCATCTGGAGACTGATACACAGATAGACTGTAGCACCAGTCGAGCAGGGCAGTACTCCCAAGGTGGATGGAAAGCTGATGACAGGGAGAGCTGGAGCTCCCGTTTCATCAGCCCTCGGGACTAGTTCCTGACCATCCCCCTTTGCTGAACTTTTTCAGTGTTTCAGTAACACAGAGAGTAGGCCAGCATGCTCTCCAATACAAGTTTCTCGAACTGTTAACACCAAACTACATGCACACTACGCACTACACTTCTCTTAAAAAAAAAAAAAAATGGCGTCTAATAACCAAGCCTCGGAGTC
>JAGKTI010013195.1:10065-23427 GCA_018397915.1 Birgus latro
ACACACTCCTCGCTTCCTATAACTTTAACATCCCTCACTAATCTCCTATCAACCCTCCTGACCAGAAAATAATCTATCTGACTACTATTTCCCCCGGACTCGTACGTAATCAATCTACTCACTCTTTTTCTAAAATGTGTGTTGCACACAATCATGTCCATAGCCTCCCCAAACTCGAGTATTCTTTCCCCTTCCGCATTCCTCACACCATATGCACATCCTCCATGGACTCCTTCATAACCTTGAGCTGCTTCACCAACATGACCATTTAAATCCCCTCCCAGAACCACTACCTCATCATCACCCATACCATTTACTACACGTATTAAATCATCGCAAAATCTATCCTTCTCTGCGTCATCCAATCCTACCTGTGGAGCGTATGGTGATATAACTGAAATCATCACCCGTCCGATCAAAATTTTCACTACTATTATCCTATCACTTACTCTCATGACATTCATAACATACTCCACCCATTTCTCCGCAACCAGCACACCCACACCCCCATATCCGTCAGTTCCCCCCCTGCCAAAACAGCTTATAGTAGCAATCCTTCCCAGCAATCTTTCTACTATTTTACATACACATAACTTGTGCATGGCAATGGCCAACCCTATCATTTTTCAAAGTTCTAGATTCCCCCTCCCCATCAACATATGGACAGAACCACATGAGGATGCTGCATCTTAGTTATGGAACTGCCTTTGAATACCCAATATTCCATCCCCTGCACCCCAACATGCATAACAGCTTGTGGGTGCCATAATCTCAGTATGCATTACTACCTTTGGTTATTATGCTTTACGCCCATTACATCTCCATGGAAAAACTCAAGCACTGGACTGGACGATTGCAATCTTGATGATTACTATGCAAGAACATTTGTGGTTATAAAGCTAGATCACCCCCAAGAATTCTGGTGGTACATCAGGAACAAAGTGACTGCTAAATCCAGCAACATCAGTAAAGATTGTGAAAACATCATAACTATAATGCTGGACCATCAACAACAAGACTGATGACTGCAACATGAATAGCAGCTTTGTGGCTGCAAGTGCCTTCAAAATCTGTGGCTACAATGCCACGACACTTACGAATATAATGGTGGATCAGCAGACATTATTATGTCAGAATATTATGTAGAGAATGACTGGTACTGGGAGTAAAATCAGTGAACATACCACTGGACCAGCAGCAAATATCCTGCTGGGACATCTGTGATCAGATGTCTGCTGCCTACTACATCACAGGTCATTACTGCGGCTGAACAGCAGCAATTACACTACTGTACTGAGTAGAAAGTATTAGCCGAACATGATGATTAGACTGCTGGAATATTAGTGAACAGTGAACCAAAACTTCTCCCAAATCAAAACAATGTGCAAACACTGAATGGTTTCTAATGATTTCAGCACAAGATGCTGGACTGTCTGGAATCAGATGTGGACATCAATAACAGTCTATGACAATAGATGATGGCCAACACTGAATCAATAAATAGGTGATAACCGAAATGCTGGAACACAGCTGGAACATTCATGAAGCAGAAGCAGTCAAGGATCTCAAAGAATGAGTGATATCAGCAATGTTAATGAAAATGCTGGAGTGTCAGAGAAAGGAGAAATAAAACATCAATGAGGCAGTCACTGTCTGCAACCATGCAAAATGAACATAAATGAAAAGTAACAGGTCAGTGACCAAATTGCTGATGACTGGCAACTACTGTGGTGGTGGCAATCAGTAGAAAAGTGGTCTGCTGTCCCAATGGACACAGATTCGAATCCAGGCTGGGGAAGGAAACTTTTTAAGGGCTTGAATTTTGTTGAAGTAGACTACTGATCTACCGAAAAAACTGGTGACATGCTGTAAAAACATCCCAGGTACACCAGTCCTGTATGAGACAGCCATAGCATGTATTCAACACAGATGGTGGGTGTGAGTGCTGGTTTCTTTTATGTACGAAAGAAAGAACCAAAGACTAGAAGCATGCAAGATTGTCACCTCCAAGAAAATACAAAAATGAGATAACAGAGCCAAATTCAAGATCCATTCAAGATACTTCGACACACTGCATTTGAAAGACTGGAGGCAGTATAGGAAATGCAGACAGAAGATGACAGTTCCAGGGTTGAGCTGTTGCATACACAAAGAACTGGGAATAATGGTTAACTCTTGCATTAGAGAGATAGACAGAAAAGGGATGAGAGTCTGCTGCTAGATGGGTGCTACGTACTTGCTGTAGTGGTAAAGGGATGCAAGCAGACATTTCGCAGGAGTAGTGATTGCAATGAAGTGGCGACATGTGAAGGTGCATGATGTAAAGGAAGGCTTCTTGGCTCTTGGGAACGAGCTGTTAAAGCCTATGCCTCACAATGATATTGCTGGATAATCAAGGGGTTATCAATGCTGATTCACAACTCGCCAGACTCTACCCCTGGTTGCCAGTCTGCATCCTCCTTATGGTAGTATGTGGCTAGCTGTGGGAGTGATGGTAAAAGTATATGCCTTATTTTGTAAGTGGGCCATGATTCACTCCTCTAACATATTGCTCAGCTGTTGGACCAGCATGTTAAATGAGACTTGGGTTTGACAAGTCCGAGCTAGTCTCCTGCTCAAAATGTCAGCTGTTGGATCAGAATGTCATTTTTTTTTTTCCCAACACTGGACATAAGCTTCACAGCCTGCTCTCAAGGCCCAGTAGTCCTCCTACATACCATACACCTCTTCTACATGTCACCACTTCAGCGCTAACATCCACCGTCCATATTGAATATATGCTAGGGGCGTCTCATGCAGGCCTGGTGTACTGGTATTAGCGGGGGTATTTTTACGACATGTCGGCAGGTCTCCTGGTAGATCAGTAAAGTCTGATTTCATGAAATTCAAATGCTTAAACTGTTCCCTGCCCCAGCAGGGATTTGAACCTGGGTCCGGTAGGACTCCAGGCCACCTCTCTACCGATTGAGCTAGTCTGCTGCTCAAAAGGGTGACTGATTCTGATCCCCATCTGAGGCTGAATCTGCAAAATGGCAGTGATGCACCTCCCAGTCTGATTGTGACTAGGCAACAAGGGGTATGGCAAGTTTTTTTTTTTTTTTTAATGCAAGGAAGAAGGAACCAAAGGCCATGGGCCCGCATACTGTTCCTTCCGGGAAAAAGTAAAAACCAAAGAGAGCCAAATTCAAGATCCATTCATTTCGAGATGCCTGGACACACTGCGTTTGAAAGATTGGAGATCATAGGAAGTAGGGAATACAGACAGAGGGAGACAGTTCCAGAGTTGACCAGTTGCATAAATGAAGGACTGGGAGTAACGGTTAACTCTTGCATTAGAGAGGTGGACAGAAAAGGGATGAGAGTTTGTTGCTAGACGGGTACTACGTGCCCGTCGTAGAGGTGGAGGGATGCAAGCAGACAGTTCAGAGGAACAGTGACCATTGAAGTAGCGATAGAAGAGAGATAAAGAAGCAACACTGCGGCAAAGAGACAAAGGTTGAAGGGAATCAGTAAGAGGAGGAGAGTTAATGAGACAAAAAGCCTTTGTCTCCACCCTATTGAGAAGAACTGCATGTGGGGAGCCTCCCCACACATGAGAGTTGTACTCCATACACGGGCGAATAAAACCCGTGTACAAGGTCAACATCTGTGCAGGGGTAAACATCTGTGCAGGGGTAAAGAAAGTTTGGAGTCGGCCCAGCACACCTATCTTCTGGAAGCAGATTTCACAAGAGATGTAATATGTTCTTTCCAAGACAAATCCCGAGAGAATGAAACCCCTAGCATGTTCAAGGATGATGCAGGACTGAGCTGGACATTATTAAACATTAGTAGGTTATCCTGAGGAAGATTTTGTCGGGTTGATAAGTGTAAGAACTGAGTTTTTGATGCATTAAAAATAACAAGATAATTTTTACCCCGATCAGAGATATGAGCCAAGTCAGACATTAGGTGTGCCATAGCCTCATCCCTTGTTTGCTGAAGTAACTGCTGAGATGGGCGTTGCAGGAACCGAATGGAAAGGTGAAGGGTGGAATCATCAGCATATGAGTGGATAGGGTTAGATGTACAGCTTAGAAGGTCAATGATGAATAAAAGAAAGAGAGTTGGTGATAGGACAGAGCCCTGAGGAACACCACTGTTGATAGATCTAGGAGAAGAACGATGGCCGTCTACAACAGCAGCTATAGAACGACCAGAAAGGAAGCTAGAGATGAAGGCACAGATAGAAGGATAGAAACCGTAGGAGGGCACTTTGGAAATCAAAGATTTATGCCAGACTCAATCGAAAGCCTTTGAGATGTCAAGTGCAATGGCAAAGCTTTCGCCAAAGTCCCGAAAGGAGAATGACCAGGAGTCTGAAAGGTAGGTGAGAAGATCGCCAGTGGAGCGTCCCTGACGGAACCCATACTGACGATCAGAAAGAAGGCTGTGACAGGAAAGATGCTTTAAAATTTTTCTGTTAAGAACTGATTCGAAAACTTTTGAGACACAGGATGTTAAAGCAATTGGACGATAGTTAGAAGGTTGGGAATGGTCACCCTTCTTTGGGAATGGCTGAATGAGAGCAAACTTCCAGCAAGAAAGAAAGGTACAAGTTGACAGACAAAAGCAAAAGAGTTTACCTAGGCAGGGTGTAAGCACAGAAGCACAGTTTTTGAGGACAACAGGAGGGACTCCATCAGGCCCATATGCCTTGTTAATATTGAGGCCAGCGATGGCAGAAAATACATCAGCTGAAGAAATTTTAATGCCAGTCATGAGGAAGTCTGAGGGGGGAAGTGATGGAGTAACAGCACCGGAATCGTCTAAGGTAGAAATGGAGGAGAAAATATGAGCGAAGAGATCTGCTTTATCAGTAGAAGAAATAGCTACAGAGCCATCAGAGTAGAAAAGAGGAGGGAAGGATGATGAGGTAAAGTTGTTAGAAAGGTTTTTGGCAAGGTGCCAAAAGGAGCGAGAAGAGTTCAAGTTGGAGAGTTGGGAACATTTAGCACGGATGAAATTATTTTTTGCAGAGCGAAGAACAGACTTAGCACGATTCCGGGCAGAAATATAAAAAAGATGTGAAATATAAAAAAGATGTGATTCAGGGGTGGGTTGGCTCTGGTACCTTTTGAAGGCCCTCTCTCTGTTGCGGACAGCATTAGAACAAGCGTGATTAAACCAAGGCTTTCTTGCATTAGTCTGAGGATATGAGAAAGGAATGTATGCTTCCATGCTTGAGAGAATAACCTCCGTAATGCGCAGGGCACACTCAGATGGCTCCCGGCCATGGAAGCAATAATCATTCCAAGGAAAATCAAAGAAGTACTGCCTGAGGGCCTCCCAATCTGCAGCTCCAAAGTGCCACAGGCAGCATTTCTTTGGAGGGTCCACAGGCTGTACCGGAGCGATAGGACAGGTTAAGGCAATAAGGTTATGACTGGAGGAGCCCAACGGAGAGAAAAGATTAACAGTGTAAGCAGAAGGATTAGTTGTTAGGAAAAGGTCAAGTATGTTGGAACTCTTTCCAAGGCGGTCAGGGACACGAGTAGGGTGCTGTACAAGCTGCTCTAGGTCATTAAGGATAGAAAAGATGTAGGCTTGTTCACCAGGTGGATCAGTGAAAGAAGAGGAGAGCCAAAGGTGATGGTGAACATTGAAATCTCCTAGAATGGAGATTTCAGAGAAAGGAGAAATGGGTAGAATGTGTTCCATCGTAGAAGTAAGATAGTCAAAGAATTTTTGATAGTCAGTAGAATTGGGAGATAAGTAAACAGCACAGATATATTTAGTCAGAGAATGACAGGAGAGCCGAAGCCAGAGAGTAGAGAATTCAGAAGAATCAAGTTCAGGAACACGAGAGCAAGATAGATCATTGTGTACATATACACAACAGCCACCTTTGGCTTTGAAATGAGAATAGAGAAAGTAGGAGGATACAGAAAAGGGTTTGCTGTCAGCTGTCTCAGACAGCTGAGTCTCAGAGAGAAAGAGAAGGTGAGGTTTAGAGGAGAAGAGGTGGTGCTCAACAGAGCAAAAGTTAGAGGAAAGGCCACGAATGTTACAGAAATGAAGAAGGAGTGAGTCAGACAGTGGTTCCAGGCAGCTCCGAGAGTCGTCACCGGGAGAGGGGCGGATGGTGGGGGCACCCATGGTCCCCCCCCCCTGGGGGGGACCATGGGTGCAGCCCAGCACCTGTGCCAGCATTCTCTACGGGATGATATGGAGGCTGATCTAGAGGACCTTTCTGGAGTGGTAAAATGCTAAAGTGGGCCTAAGAGAGCTCACCTGATTCTTTTTCAAAATGGTGTGAAGGTGTGAGAGTGACCTTCTGGGAGAAGGACCCAGCAAGGTCTGGCCTCCAAGGTAAAATAAGTGCACAGGCTGCTACTGAAAATGAGTCTGAACTAATTTGTAGGGTGTGGGGTAGCTCAAAATACAAACTAAAATGTCTGTAAGGGAGCACAATGGAGTGTGGCAGGATGAACAGGCCTGTGTCACCTGGCATGCTTCCAAAGTCACAAAAATTACTGAAGCTGCCACTACAATGAAAGATTTATTAAGAAGTATTCATCAGGCCAATGGACTCAAATTAACTGTGCCGACAGAAAAAAAGACACTTGTGATTCAACATATATTCTTCCTAGGGAGCTCTCATTGCTTAGGGCACTCTGACTCCATGTCAGGGAAGTAAATACCATCCTGTGTTTCCACTAACTTTCCTAAAGGATTCCCTTTTCACACCTGTTCCTTCCATTCATCCAACCATACACACGAGACTACTATGTCTGATACATCCATTATATGGTTACGAGTCGATCGATCATTGTCCACAACACTGAGGTGAGGGTAGTAACTTGACCTTTCACACCTGATGGGTCTGAGACTGGAGGAGATGGTCATGTACAATATTGGGGGATCACTGGAGTTGATCCTGGGTCAGAAAAACTGACTGCTAGACAGATGGTCTGACTGGTCTCAATCTGTCTGAAGGTCCAGCATTAGGAGAGATTTACAAAATGGGTCTAGGGATCTTTTAATATGTTGCCTTGTGCCAAACTGCACATGCCCACTTTCCTTCTGACAGTGCTGCCACCAGGCCTAGATACAAACATTGTTTTTTTTCTGTATTTACTCTCAAGCCCTTGTGCCCCATACCATCTCTCCACTTCCTAAATCTTTCCTCCACCTCCTTTTCATTCTCTGCAGTCAACAGCAAGTCATCAGCATGCAACACCTCCCATGGGAGTCCACTTCAGATGTCATGTGAGAAACCTTCAAGCACCATGACAAACAATACGGGGCTCAAAACTGATCCCTGATGTACGCCAACATTCACGGAAAATTCATCACTCAAATTTCCATTCACTTTCACCTGGGTGCGAGCACCCTCATACATAGCCATACCCACTCTAAAGAGCCATTCTTTGATCTTAAGCTGTCTTAATGCCTCACGTGACTTCAGAAATGGACTGCTGTGAGAGATAATGTATGCTGATGACTTGGTGTTGGCTGCTGAGAATGAAAGGGAGGCAGAGGAAAGCTTTAGGAAGAGGAGAGATGGTATGGGGCACAAGGCCTTAAAAGTAAACACAGATAAAACAAAAGTGATGGTGTCTAGGGCTGGGGGTGGTACTGTCAAATAAGAGAGAGAGTGGCAATGTGTGATTTGTCACTAGGGTGTGAGATGTAATTCCATCTTGTGTAGTGTTTGTGATAAGTGGGTGTATAAGAGATGTACTGTAGTGGTATTTGAGGTAGACTGCAAGATAATGCTGATTTCATGTGTACGGTGTGTCAGGGAGAGCATGTGGATATTGCCAGGTGTGAAAGAACTGACCTTGCTGGTTAGTCTCTTGAGTGTGTGGAAGAGTTTTTTGTTATTTGGGAGACATGTTATGTGTTGGAGGTGGGGCAGGAGCTAGCTCTGTGGCTAGTGATGAGTGCTTGGAAGATGTTCAGGGAGCTGTTGCCTCTCCTGACAGTGAGAAGGCTCTTCCTCCATGCTAAGGGATCTTTGTATGCAGCATGTGTTAGGAGTGTAATGCTGTATGGTAGTGAGACCTAGGCAGTAAAGGAGGAGGAAGAGGATATTTGCAAGCTCAACTGTACAGAAATGGCAATGATTGGGTGGATGTGCAGTGCATCCTTGAGTGCAAGGCCTGGGGAGGCTAGGTTTGTGATGGAAGAGTTGAGAGGTAGGATGGGTGCCATAATTTGGTTATACGGTTACCACCCAGCATAGCAAATGGTTTCCTGATGTACAGGAAACCATTTGGCTTGTCACTCAGTGTCGATACCCCCATATGCAGAAGGAAGAGGAACGAATGAAGGAAGAAATACAAAAGAGGGAGTATAAAGTCATCTGTAGGCAGAAGGACGAGGAACGAATGAAGTAAAGAAAGACAGAAGAGGAAGGAAGGAATGGAAGGGGGAGAGGAAAAGGCAGACACCCAAAAGCAGCACTACATTGAATGAGTGGATATTCGCCCGTGTATGGAGTACAACTCTCATGTGTGGGGAGGCTCCCCACATGCAGCCCTTCTCAATAGGGTGGAGTCAAAGGCTTTTCGTCTTATTAATTCTCCTCCTCTTACCGATTCCCTTCAACCTTTGTCTCTTTGCCGCAATATTGCTTCTTTATCTCTCTTCTATCGCTACTTCAATGGTCACTGTTCCTCTGAACTGTCTGCTTGCATCCCTCCACCTCTACGACAAGCACGTAGTACCCGTCTAGCAACAAACTCTCATCCCTTTTCTGTCCAACTCTCTAATGCAAGAGTTAACCGTTACTCCCAGTCCTTCATTTATGCAACTGGTCAACTCTGGAACTGTCTCCCTCTGTCTGTATTCCCTACTTCCTATGATCTCCAATCTTTCAAGCGCAGTGTGTCCAGGCATCTCGAAATGAATGGATCTTGAATTTGGCTCTCTTTTGTATTGTTTTTACTTTTTCTTGGAAGGAACAGTATGTGGGCCCCGGCCTTTGGTTCCTTCTTCCTTGCATAAAAAAAAAAAAAAACTATCACAAACACACAATCTTGTAATGAATAACAAACTTACATAATACACACACACACACACACACACACACACACACACATATATTTATAAGCCCTACCCAGACTGGATGAGTCAAACAGATCTTCATCAGATGCAGCTTGTGGGGTGAACAGTGTCAGCAGTAGCACCACCACCCCCATACACCACCACCACCATCTCCCCTTCATCACACCACACTCTTGTCACCAACTTCTTGCGGTATCCTGCACAAAGAGGTAAAATTTAGATGTACATCTTATTAAATACATGTTTGCATTAAAACATACCACACAAACTGTAAACAAAAAAGTTCAGAGACAAAGAACAGAGGGATTTTCAGCAGACTGCATCTGTTCCTGTTTCTTTTGCTGTGTTCTGTAAACTTTAGGGTATTTTCTTTCTCTCTGAACACTAATACAGTATCTATAATTCTGTCAGAGTTATTCAACTACCAACTGACTTTTGCTAATGTATCCCCTGGTGGTCAGTTCACTGGACTGTGTCTCACACTAAATGGTGAATATGAAATGGCAGGGCTGCTACCATAGGAACTGCATTTGTAAACTACATAAATTACAGCTTTCAAGAGATGCAAAACACAGGTGTGTAAGACGAAAGGTAAGGTTGGGTGGATGCTTTAAGGCACCTAGCTGCAATATTTGCCTCTGTACCACTGGCCTTTGAGCCTGTGGTGGGTTATTCACCCACTATCCTGGGATATAAGCTCACAGTATCATTCAAGTTACTTTGCCACTTACCAACCTTAGGTGTTGCACAAGGAACTCATTTTACCTACCACCACAAATGGTGGATGAACACCTGAATCAAGTGGAACCAGCTGTCGACACTAGAAATCAATCCCCCAAACTAACAGATTACCACTGTACAGTATTTAACAACAATAACTACATTACTTGGTTACCCAGAACCTTGAAAATCAGTATGCTGCAGGATTACCATGTCCTATTTGTGTGTGTGTGTGTGTATTTACCTAATTGTGATATACAGGAAATGAGGTACGCTCGTGGGGTCCCGTCTCTGTTTCTCAGTAAGTCAAATTTTGCTTTAAACTCATTTAAGTTTTTAGACTGGATGATCTCTTTGTCCAGGCTATTCCACAGGTCTATACATCTATAAGGAAAGCTATATTTCTTGATGTGCTTCAAGCAGCTTGGCTTCTTTAGTTTCATTCCGTTTCCTCTTGTTACCCTCTCATCCCACGCAAACAGATTTTCTCTGTCAATTTTATCTACACCTATCATGGTCCTGAACATGTCACCTCTCTCTCTCTCTCCTTTCCTCTAAGGAGAGCAAATTCAGCCTATCCAGCCTCTCTCTGTATGACAAATCTGCCAGACTGGGGACCATCTTGGTTGCTGTTCTTTGTATTCTCTCAATCTTGGTTGTATCTTTATTTCTGTGTGGGGACCACACTACTGCTGCATATTCTAACCTGGGGCGGATCATGGTCACTATCAATTTTTTCATCATCTCCTCATCCATGTAATGAAATGCCACTCTTATATTGGTCAAGAGTTTGTATGTCTCTCTAACAATCTTATTTATGTGTTTTTCAGGTGACAAACTATCCTGGACCAGCACTCCCAAATCTTTCTCTTCTCTCGCTTTTCTAATTGGTTCATTACCCATCAAATAATTCAATGATGGCCTCTTGGTACTTTTACCCATTTCCAATATTTTACATTTTTTTGCATTGAATTTCATTTCCCACATCTGGCTCCAATCATGTAACCTACCCAGATCCTCCTGCAGCATTCTACAGTCCTCTTCAACCTCTACCTTTCTCAAGATCTTTGCATCATCAGCAAACAGACTTGCGTAACTGTTCACTCCATCTACCATGTAATTTACGTAAATCAGGAACATTACTGGTGCCAACACCGAGCCCTGTGGGACACCACTTGTTACTTCCCTCCATCCAGATGTCCTGTCCTTTATTATTGTCCTCATTTGTCTGTCACTCAAAAAGTCTCTCATCCATTCCAGGAGGCTTCCCTTCAGTCCTCCGATATGCTCTAATTTCCATATTAGTTTTTTATGGGGTACCTTGTCGAAGGCCTTCTCCAGATCTAAATACACACAATCCACCCAACTGTCTCTCTCCTGTAACACGTCAATCGCTCTTGAGTAAAAGCTCAACAAGTTGGAAACACATGACCTTCCACTTCTGAATCCAAACTGACTTTCAGTCAAAATATTTGTCTCTTCCAGATATTTTATCCATCTATCTTTCAGAATTCTCCCACACAATTTTGCAACCATGCTGGTTAGGGACACTGGTCTATAGTTCAGGGGTTCTTCCTTGTTTCCTCCCTTATAAACTGGTACCACATTTGCCCTCTTCCATTCCCGAGGCACTTTCCCCTCTTCCAGAGAACACACAAATAAGTTGTGAATCTTATCCGCCAGTTGTTCTCTGCATTCCTTCAGTACCCAATTAGAGATTCCATCTGGTCCTGGGGCTTTCCTTACATCTTGAGTTTCCAGTAATTTATACACTTCTTGCACTTCCACTTTATATCTTTTATCACTACATTTCTAATCACTCCCTCCCCCTCCACAAACTCCCTTTCCTTAGTGAAAACAGATTGGAAAAATTTGTTCAATATTTCAGCTTGCATTTCTGCATCCTTGTAGACCTCTCCTTCTACTTTCAGTTTGGTGATTCCTTCCTTTTGCTTCAATTTGCCATTGACAAATCTGTAAAACAATTTGGGTTCATCCTTACATTGGTCAATTATACCTTATTCAAAGCTCCTTTCTTCCTCTCTACGTAATCTTGTATATTCATTTCTAGTTCTTTTATATTCTTCCTTTTTTCTGTTATTACCTCTCTTTCTCCATTTGTTCCATGCCATGTTCCTCTCTTTTTTTGCTATCATACACCTTCTGTTAAACCACTCCTTTTTCCTGTTTTCTTTCCCACTTACTCTTGGCACATATTTTTCCACTCCCAAATTGAAGAGGTCTAGAAAGATATCCCACTTCCTCTGTATCTCTCATTTCTCTGAATTTTCTCCAATTCGCACTCTCGAAAAATTTTCTCAATTCTCCAAAGTTTGCTTTCCCAAAGTTGTATCTTCCTTGCCTATAAAGCTCGTCTCTTGGCACCACATTCCCTGTTATCATCTGGAACTCAATGACCACATGATCACTTTTTCCTATAGGACACAGATATTTCAAAGATTCAATTACATCAGGTTCTTTGGTTAGTAGCAAGTCTATTCTTGCTAGTGTGTCATCACCTCGGAAACGTGTCTCTTCTTTGACCCACTGCGTCATTACATTATTCACTGCTACCGTATATTTAACAATTTAGTGCCCCACGAATCTTCACTGCCTCCTGAGTCCCATTCCTCCCAGTTCACCTCTTTACAGTTAAAGTCACCCATTAGGATTATATTGTTGGTTTTCTCAATAATTTTCTGTAGATAACTAACCATGTCTGACAACATCTGGTATTCATTGTCATTCCATGCTTTTGTCTTAGGAGGAACATATACCACTGCCATATCTCTCTTACCATTCTCCCCAGTTGTGTGTGTGTGTGTGCTGCGCAGCCAAAACTGGATAAATGAATTTGATGAAATGACAGGATGGTTGGAACTGGGTCTCAGATGGGCCAGTTTCAACTTGATGTCAATGATGGTTTCTGATGGGGTGTTTTGGACCCTAATAATTATCATCCCTACTGATGTCACAGTACATACGTGGAGGAGGCGGCAGGGCATTTCTGTGGAGTTTCATGTGTCTTTGGAGAGAGAGAGAGAAAGAGTTATACATCGGATGACTATTACTTCATTGATGCTACTAACGGATGATTTTATTCAGCAGAAAATGGCGATAGCTGTCGTGGCGGTGATGGTGGGATTTGTGGTGGTGGTGGTAGCTATGATTATGATGGTGGTGGCAGCTGTGATTATGATGAGAGTGGTGGTGGTGGTTGTGTTTGCAGTGGTGATGATGATGGTGGTTGTAGCTGTCATGGTGGTAGTGGTAGCTGTGATGTGGTAGTAACTGTGATGGTGATGGTGGTAGTTGTGATGATGGTGGTCTGGTAGCTGTGAAGGTGGTGGTGGTGGTAGCTGTGATAGTGGTGGTGGTGGAAGCTGTCAGGTGGTGGTGGTAGCTGTGGTGGTGGCGATAGTGAAACTGATGGCAGCTGTGGTGATGGTGGTGGTAAATGTGATGATGATGGTGGTGATGGTGTGATGGATGGTGGTGGTAGCTGTAATGGCAATGGTGGTGATAGCTGTGATTGTGGTGGTGGTGGTGGTGGTGGTGGTGGTAGTGACAGCTATGATGGTGGTGGTG
>JAGKTI010013196.1:0-23426 GCA_018397915.1 Birgus latro
TATTTTGTATAAGAATAGGGCATAGGGCTCATTTCAGTGGATGAAATCAGTGGAAAAATCCGGGGAAGATTTACGTAGCGCAGAGCGGCTGAGCAGACGACACGAGAGGGTAATGGAGGGGAGGTTGGGAGGGGAGTCTAGAATGGGGAGAAATGGCTAAATTGTCAACAATGGATGGGAGCACTGATGACATTAGCAGTTCTGACTATTGTTGGACATTGGCAGTGCTGATAGATGATACAAGTCACCACCTGAAAGCCCGGGAGAATTCAAAACAACACAAAATCACAAAAGTGATGCCCCACGGTATGATCCATTACGCCCGACCGTCACTGAAGTGACGACCCGCTCTTAAGGGGTTAAAGAAAGCCTCCAGCTTCCTTACGGCACGGGGCTCCTGGTGAGTGAGAATGTTTGCTTTGTCCCACAGAGCCACTGTAGCCCAAACAGACTGACGGAGAGCCTCGTGGACTTTTAGCTTCTTCTTTCTGTGGAGGTACGTACATGAAGTACTCAAAAGCTTGCCGATATGGGGTCGGCTTTGAACTTTTGATGTCATCCGCTTTTGATCTGAGTAAATAGAAGGACTTCCTCGTACCTATCTGCAAAACAGGGAAAAACGCAATAGTTATATGGAGAGAAACACCAGATGTGTACTACAGCTTATAGGATTATGAACTTTGGAAAATGGAGGCAACCTGTAAATATTATTCAGTCAAAAAGATTTTTCATATCTGGCGTTTTATTAACCAAAGGAACAAATTCAGGGAGCGCAAGCATGGAAATTCCACAATCTGAAAATAAGGACCACCCTGTGTGTGTGTGTGTGTGTGTGTGTGTGTGTGTGTGTGTGTGTGTGTGTTATATGCAAAATAACCACAGGAGAAATGAAAGTAGCGACAGTGACTACTTTCGTATAGTACTTCTTCAGACAGAGTGATACAGAGACGTAAAGGGTAGAGGTCTTTTATACGCACCCGCAGCAGTGAGTGGTAGGCAGAACAAAGGATGACTTGAATTAAAACTTAACAATGCACGGAACAACAGGAACCTGACTTTTTACCTTACAGTTGAACCTGACAAAAGGGGTAAATACTGTGGCTTAACTTACGTGCAGCTGCAGCAGGGAATGGCACACAGAACAAAGGATGACCTGAAAAAATGAGCGATACACAGAACAATAGGCATATACCTGACTTTTTTCCTTAGGAATGCACCTGACAAAAAGGTGGCAAATACAGCGGCTTAACTAAAGAAAATCGAGGATTAATGCTAGGTATGTCCCACACAGGTGTCACTGTACTACCAGGAGACAAGGATACAATCAGTTGTAAGTCTGGGAGGTACTGATTTAAAATTAATTCAGTTAACAATTTATCACACTTAAAATGTCCATGGCTCACGTTTACATTATTTTCATATGTGCCGGAAATTAGGCAAGATTCTATTACATTTCTCTCATGAAAGCTTTTTGATATTTCAGTAATCTTAGAGCCTAGCCAGTCAGTATGGTGATCACTGGATGCTTTGTGCTGAAATAAACCACTACTCCGTTGGGCTCTCCTTACACTGTATTTATGTTGTGAGATCTTAATTTCCAAATCTTTTCCAGATTGTCATATGTAAAATTTGTTACAGTTTTTACACGCGATATTGTAAACAACAACTTAATTGTTACATGGGCTATTCTTGATGATTTTTTTCTTTTTATAATGTTCTCATGTATGAATACTACTTGTACATTAAGTTTCTTAATTATGTGAAAAACATCAACAAAATTTTTCATGGAAGGGGAGGACAAGGGTTCTTTGATTATTCTGGCGATGTGGCTTATTAGTTTTCCCTTCAAGTAATCGTTTCTTGGCTGTATTGTGGCACTGAGTTAATATACTTTGTGGATATTTTAGCTTCTTTCCAATGCTCTGAATCAATTTCAGTTTATCATCTAAAAATTCTGGATCTGAAATTCCATATGCTCTCAAGTACATGGATATGAACACAGATGTTTTTACGTTAATATGATGTTTTGAATCATAACGCACATACAGCATAATATCTGTAGGTTTTCTGTATACCTTAGTCTTCAAAACATTTTTGTCTCCGATAACTTTTACATCCAAGAATGGCAGTTCATTATCCATTTGCAACTCATGAGTGAACTTTATCGATGGAAGAAATTAGTTTAATTTCAGAAGAAATTCATCTCTGGGAATACTGTTAGGTCAGAAGCACAGGTTATCATCAACGTGTCGGAGCCAAACTATGTTTTGCTCGTTTACGGAGGACAGCAAATGTTTCTCAAAATATTCCATGTAAATGTTTGCCAGAACTAGGGAGAGGGGATTACCCATAGCTATACCAATTTTGTGTGTGTAATATTTGCCTTCAAAGGTAAAAGATGAGTTTACAATGCACAATCTAATAAGCTTGATAATGTTTGCAGGAGGAATACCGTCAATGTTACAACCCAGAATGCTTGGTAGAAAAGTTAAAACATCATCAACAGGAACATTTGTGAATAATGATTTAACATCAAATCTGATTAATTTGTAGGGGTGTAGAACATTTCGAGATTTTAACTTTTCTACCAAATCCTCATTGTTTTTTACGAATGAATCAAAGTTAGTGCCTACAACAGGGGACAACAATGTAACAATCCAGATCGCCAGGATAATCAAAGAACCCTTGTCCTCCCCCTCCATGAAAATTTTTTTGATGTTGCTCACATACTGAAGAAACTTAGTGTGCAGTACCATAATTTTAAGTGTAGTATAAGTAGACTATAAGCTAGTATTGTAAATGTAATCTTAAGCTTATGTATTGTTGTAAATATAGTCTGTACAGTTCAGCTTTAACCGTCAAGTCCTGTATTAAGTTTAGTCTTAGATGATATTCATAATGTAAGTATGATTCCAATACTGATAGGTCTAAGTCGAGAATTGTTACGAATGTGATTAACTTTTGTCCATATGGACCAGCCGTTTCCTAACGAAGGCATACTGTATAGCCGCGGAAGTTTTAGTAGGAATCAACAGTTGCGAATGTCTTCCTTCATATTCTGATCTAGAGATTTACATAACAGTGTTAATAGTGCTCCCCTTTTGGACTCTGTAGTGGTGAAGTGGGAGTTGTCTGAGTTATGATTGTTGATGACAGTCGTTGGTGAAGCGTGAAATTTGTTATTTACGTCACGTTGCCAGTCATTGTAAGCCCATAAAGCAGCATAGCGATAGATTGTTCCACTTCCTATTTGTTTTGCCTTCGTTATAACTAAAGTTCCTGTACGCCTATTTCAAAAATTTTAAACATCGTAAATCATTTTTTTATGCATGTCAACTGCAAACGTATTTTTCACATTCTTTAGAAAAATTAGAAGAGACATCAATATTGCAAGAAATTAGTTAAAGTTTTAGCCAATTCCCGATACTGTGATAGTCGAGTATATAAGACCTGGAGCAGCGCGCAACCACCTTGACCGGGGTAATGTATGGCCCGGCCTTCACTATAGGTGGAGGGAATCTTTAACAAACAAACAAACAGCGCAACCACCAGGACGCTGCTTCTCTCCACATCGTTCGCTGGTTAGTGCTGAACTCTCCTCTCCCCCCTCTTTCCTACTCGTGTAATGTAAGTCCTCACATATGTTTGTGAGTTAAATTGGTGAGATTTCCCCCGATTCCTCTTGTATTGAATAACGAGATCGCTGCTTCTCTCCATATCGTTCACAGGTCAAGCGTACCTGAAGACACCTGGCTCGGGTTTAGCCACTGCCTAATGCCTGTTCACACTAAATTCCTCTTATTCTTAGTTCATGTAATCCAAGTATATATCGGCTGGTCCATTTGAATACTGTGTCTAGTTTTGTATATAATTCTTTGAGTTACTGTACATCTTTAGTCCTAAGAGAATATTCTCTGGTGGTAATTTTCTTAGGTTTCTTTCCGAAGAGTCTGTCAGAAACCGCGGGTTACTGTATCCATGTGTATCAGTATCATTTGAATATTAGTTTAGTTTGTGAAGGTTCATATTCCTGGAGATAGGGATCCTGATTATACTATGTCTGCTTGTTTATTCACAGTTCGAAGAGTAATCTGTCTCTCATTTCTTAATACTTATTAAATCTTAGATTAAGTCATTTCGAATTTAAATTTTGCTATCCTCTGAGGAGTGGTACAGACGAGAATGAGTGGGCCGCAAAGGGTACGAATATCTACCTGCTCACGCACTGTCAAATAAGATCACGCTACCCCATTTCCCGTAATCTCTTAAAGTGTCATTAAGATCACGCTACCCCATTCCCCATAATCTCTTAAAGTGTCATTAAGATCACGCTATCCCATTTCCCGTAATCTCTTAAAGTGTCATTAAGATCATGCTACCCCATTTCCCATAATCTCTTAAAGTGTCATTAAGATCACGCTACCCCATTCCCCATAATCTCTAGGTTCTGTTTGCTACGCTGGTGACAAAATCTTCATTACTCTGGCCACTAAAATTTCTCAGCATTACAAATGTACAAGTAGTATTCAAACATGAGAACACTGAAATACGAGCAACAGAAGGGGAAATAAGAGAGACGGCGGGTTATTCCGGCCATAGGGGCATAACAGCCACCCAGGCAGCAAACAGCACCGACACCCCCAGCTAAGGAGGAACCAATGAGGAGGAAGGCAAAGCAAAGAGTGGTTCCGGGCAGGACCGGCCTACCTGTCCGACTCCCCGATGCCCCTCTCTCTCTCTCCCAAGCGACGCCGCGCCAGGTAGGCAGTAACAGCCACCTAAGCTCTGGCGAAAGCCACCCTCATCAGGTAATGGGCGGGATTGTCTTGACGATCCCGAGCAACGCCACAACACCGGCCACCGGCCATGTCAGGTCTGAGGCAGAGCAGGCCACCGTCTGCTCCTCAGTTGCCATCCCCTGCAGGGCCGCAACACGGGCCACCGTCCGCTCCTCTCCTGAAGCATCCCTCAGGGGCAGCGCCCCGACACAGGCGACAGTCTCTGTCGGGTATGAGGTAGGGCAGGCCACAATCTGCCCCTCTGCTGCCACCTCCTGTAGGACCACGACACAGGCCACCGTCTTTTCCCCCTTCAGGAAGCAGGGTAAAGCGAGCTCCTGCCTTCTTTCCCCCTGTAGTCCGATGGGACAGAGGAACCGCTGTGTTGGCCTCAGTCCACACGGGGGAGACAGAGCAGGCCACCATCCCCTCTCCACCCTCTGTCTCAAGGATGTCTCCTGCAGAGGAAGTCCCTTGCCCGGCCGACCACCACTCCTGTGGCTGGGTGGGAAATTCTCCCTCTACCACCAGAGGTGAGTCCCAGGAAGACCTGCTGCTGGAGGAATGTTGGCAAGGTCCTCTCTGTAGTCCCAGAGTCCTCGCCCTCCAGCCATCCTCCCAAGGCCGTCCACCCCTGCATAAGTCCCGATGGCGAGGTCGCTGCAGTCCCACCCTGACGGCGACACCTAATGCCAGAGGTTGCTGCGACTCTACCCTAATGGCGACTTCCCCTACTAGAGATTTTCGCAGGCCCTCTTCGACGGTGACCCCAGGCATGAAGGACTCCAGCCCCCAGACTACCTGAGGCGTACCCAGGACCCCATGGCGAGACCTACCTGACGCAGGAGACCAGACCTGCACCCCAAGGAGCCAATGCCGTCAAGCTCGCCTCCTCTCCTTATCTGGCCCCAGCTCGGAAGCCCAGACACCATGTCGGGGCCCCGGGAGAGGCGGGCCTCCTGTCACACCGCCCCACCAGGATAGCTCGGGAGACCCGGTCTACAACACTAATCTAGTACCTCCTATGAGGAGGACAGTGAACAGTGACTTGAGTGTATCAGACCCAGTAGTGTGTATTTCCATATGCTCCCGTGTATGTGATATGAATTCAGTATTCAGTTCAGTGCGAGTAATCAAAGTAACATTACAGGACAGTGAATTGTGATTTCTAGCGTACTATAGTCCGTCTAAAATGTCGGGATCGTTTGAGCATTGCCCCTCACGGGAATTCCCCCTCCTGTGACGTTGCCAAGCCTATACCAACACACACCTCTCTGTCTCATTTCAGCTACTTGCTACTTCTAAATGAAATTTATTTACAGTATATATATATTCAATTCTCTAATAAGGCTATATAGTGTTATGAATGTCTATTTTTTTAGTAACAATGACTTTTTATAAATACTGCAACACTCGTCAACGTTGCTTTCCGACGCTGCCACACTTGTTGGGTTAGTCAGCGAGGGGTGAGTCAGGTGGGGTCTGACTGACCGTGTCAATTCACAGGTCACTTCCTCTCTGGCCTTCACCCAAGACGGAAGCTCCTACCCTGCTACTCGCCCTCGTCAGCTCAACAGTCGAAATAAAGAACTTATTTACAGTGTATAAACTTTTTATAGAAATAAATCTACATAAAATGTACATTTTATATGCAGAGAGAGAGAGAGAGTCATGAGGCTTTTCCTCAAATTGTAATAATTCATAAAACCGTACAGACTTTTTATAAAAATCTACATAAATTGTACATTTTACATGCAGAGAGAGAGAGAGAGAGAGAGGCAGACAGACAGTCAGGAGGCTTTTCCTCAAATTGTAATAATTCATAAAACAGCATAGACGTTTTATTTATATAAATCTACATAAAATGTACATTTTATATGCACAGAGAGAGAGAGAGAGAGAGAGAGAGGGTGTGTGGTGGGAGCGAGGACATATCACTTTGTCTCTAATCCGAAAATTTGCCCAGTACAAAAATTGGCAACGCTGCATGAAGGGGAATTCCCGTGATGGCAACGCCCAAAGCATCCCGACATTTTAGACGGACTCTAGGCCCTATAGATTTTATATACTAAAGAACTGGATGTGCCGCCATATAGATGTTGAAATCTGAATTTATCAGCAAATGTGATCCAAGTGTACAAAGTGACATTCCAACCTAGGTGTATATTTTGTTTTGTGATAAGATCCGTAAAATAACCAAAAGTGATATTAGCCAGCTCAGTATCAAAGTCCAATGCCTATCGTTAGAGTGTGTAAGGGCAAAAGTAATCTTACAACTCCTGTAAACACGTCCTGTACTAAGAACCTGTATCATGTACTCATTCTACTATATATATCCTACAAGTCTGTTAAGTGACGTCCATTTTTTGTAGTAAATTGTCCCTGGCCCCAATGTCTACATAACCTGTTTTGTACCACCTGTCCATTGTACCGTGTAACATCGAATCGTCTCTGGAGTTGTAATTTGGTTAATATATATTTGTCAGTTTGGTTCCAGCCGAGTTTTTATGCCCTGTCCTATCTGTTGTATGCCTTGATCCGGTCTTGCCAAGAACCCTAGCATAAGCATACGTGTCCCAGGAGCAAGGAGTTGACCCACGGAAACATAGCATAACACTGGTGGCTAGCGGTGGTTCTTGATCCAGTCGGCAGCAACGAGGGACAAAGGAAGTTTAGCGGTCAAACCCCACGTACCACTACCAAAATTCGACCCAGAACAGTATGATATTACCACCTACCTGGAAATGGTCAAACCAATATTGAACATTGGTTTTGACAATAGCAGTAACCTTACCTCACTTGGGGAAAGCAGTAGCAAATATCGCACCAAAAATAGTTCCCGAGCTACAATGTGCAAGATTTGTGAAAATTGTAACAGAGGCAATCATCACCCCCTCTCTAGGAGCAGTCGTGGCCCTATCACAACTTGACTCCCTCACATTCGACAGTATCCTGACAACACAATTATCCAGGCAAGGTGACTCATCACCGCCGATTACCCGGAGCTGATGCAGAAACGCGGGACCAACACGTGTTCAACACCTTGTTAAGGATACTCTCAGGCACAGTGAAAGAACGCTTCACCATACACGACCCGACAGGAGACCTAGACAAGGACACCCAGCTGAACGGACGCCTCCTCGCCACACGCCCCACTCCACAACACATAGGTGCTGTAAGCAAGATCCCCACTAAAACATCCACACCACCCCCCAAACCACAGCTGTCCCCAGTTCGACCCAGCCCCTCTACCACTCCCACCATACCAAGGGCTCACCCATCCAAGAAACGGCCCACCTATAAAGAAAACACCAATTTAATAACAATACATCTGTGGGAGTTCTCCGCGTGCAGCAACCGATGTCCCCTCCACGACATCAAAGAACAACTGAAAACATCGTGACAGAAAACCAATCTGCTGGGACGCCACCAGGTATCGTCAGTAGAAGAGGACGACATTAACCCTGATCCTTCCCCCACCAACAGCACCGACCATGACCCTGGAGAAGGAAGCGAAATAACAGAGGAGGAATACAAGATCCTGCTGGATTTTTAGGCTAGCCCCCACACCTCCCAACGGTGGTGGGAGCCACCTCACAAAGATATCACCCCCCAGTCTACAATAAAATGAGGCTAAATGGGGTCAAAGCGAGGCTACCGGTAGATACGGGAGCAGCCAGATCTATACACATTTCTACTCCCGTAATAAGTCGGCCTTTGGCCCCCCTCTTCCCCACTTCAGCCCACCTTGTGGACGCAAAGGATGGTCCCCTGCCTATCCATGGGGAAACACGGGCCCTACGAGCCGACACCCATCAACAAATCTCAGCTCAACACTGATTTACAATGTTCGACTCTTCATGCCGTGCCTACGATGGTTACCTGGGTCTGGACCTCCTCCTGAAGCTCCAGCACCAGCATCGATTGTTATCAGAGGCACCCCACCACCGGCCCACGCACACCCTACACAACCCTTCCACCCCACCTTCCCCACTACCATCGCCTCCACCCTTACCATCCCCTTCAGCACGAGGCCTGGCTCCACCTCAACAAGCCCTCCAGAGTTACCATATTATTCTCCCCAAACCTACCAGCAGGAGCCCTCTCATCTTGCCTACTGTCCCCCACCTTCTTCCCACCTCACATCGGGGCAGTAAGAATAGCCAACCTAGCCACCACCCTGCTCACACTACCAAAAGGGTTGGTCATCGGAGACATGGAAGAGGCCGAGCCTTGTGCAACACCCCCACCCCTGCATCCCCCCTCTCCCATCCCCCCTTACCCGATCGCCTCTCCCGACACCAGGCCACAACTCTCCAACAACTGCTCCTGGACTTCCAAGACCTATTTGCAGAGGGGCCCACAGACATAAGCCACACCACCTACCTAACACATGAGATTCACACCAATGGACCACCCATCCGACAGCCATCTTGTTGGAAAAATCCTAACCAACGCGCTGAGGAAGATCGGCAGGTCCAGGAAATGCTCGATGCCAGCATTATATCACCTTCCACAAGCCCGTGGTCCTCCCCTGTTGTGCTAGTCAAAAAGAAAGATGGCACGCTGCGATTTTGTGTTGATTACCGCCGCCTAAATGATGTGACCACCAAAGACGCCACACCCCTTCCCAGGATTGACGACTCTCTTGACTCCCTCCACTGATCCACCTGGTTCTCCACCCTGGACCTTCAATCTGGCCACTGGCAGGTCCATGTACACCCAGACGACCGGGGCAAAACAGCTTTCTCCAATAGCAACGGCAAACACTACCAATTCAAAGTCCTTCCTTTTGGACTCTTCAACGTGCTGGCCTCCTTTTCTTGCGTAATGGAATCCGTCCTCAGCGGCCTTACCTGGGAAATTGCCTGGCGTACCTTGACGACGTCATTGTTTTCAGCCGAACCTGGGCCGATCACCTCCACCACCTCAAGCAAGTCTTCATACGTATCTGCCAGGCAAGATTAAACCTTAAACCCTCCAAGTGTGTCCTAGCTGCAAGAACCGTGGCCCTCCTAGGACACGTCAACTCAGGAGACGGCATCTCATCTTACCCAGACAAGCTGCGTGCCATCACAGACCTACCCCTACCACGAGATGTGCATCAGGTCCGTGCCTTTCTAGGGCTCACATCCTATTATAGGCGCTTTGTAAAAGGGTTTGCAAACATTGCCAAACTCCTACATGACATGACCAAGAAGAGCAAACCTTTCACTTGGACCAAAGAGTGGGTCACGCCTTCAACACCTTAAAAGACAAGCTAATCTCCGCCCCAATTGTCGCCTTTCCCAACTACAACCTTCCATTTCGATTATACACTGATGTATCTCTGGTGGCCATTGGTGCCGTCCTCGCACAAGTACAAGAGGGGCGAGAACATATCGTTGCTTGTTCCAGCCGCACCCTCAACCAGGCGGATAGGAACTACGCCGCCATAAAAAGGGAGTGCCTAGGTATTATCTGGGCACTGGAACATTTCAAGGCCTAACTATCGGGCACCCAGGTCACTATCATCACTGATCACCAGTCCCTCCAATGGCTATGCCAATCTACCACCTAAAATACCCAACTCATCCGCTGGCGAGAAACCCTGGAAGAATTCAACTACAAAATTGCATACTGCTCAAGGAAATTGCATGCCAATGCCGATGCCCTGTCTCGCCTCCTCATACAATCCGTCCTCAGCAAACCCGACTTAATCCAGCGCTGGCAAATGAAGGATCATCCCCCCTGGATCCCACCGCAACTTTTCACCAAGTTGCACCGCCAAGGAGACCAATTGTTCACGCAGTCTGGCAACATCATACTCGACCTGATACTGACATCAACGCCCTAACACACCTACACTCTGATAATGGGATCCACCTAGGCATAAAAAATCTCACTCAAGTATTCTCTGATATCTACTGGGCCCCCAACACCACCGCCCTAGCCAAGCAAGTCACACAAGCCTGCCAGGCATGAAGCATAGGAAAAGATATCACCCGCACTGCCAGCCCATCAGGAAAGATAAGTGCCCACAAACCCTGGTAATTATTATCCATCGACATTGTCGGTCCCCTACCACCCAAATCTGGTTACAAATACATCATCACTTTCATCGACTTCTATTCTAAATTCCTGATCGCTTGCCCCGCCAAAGAACACAATGCAGTCAGCATAGCAGACGCCCTTGTCTGCCACGTCTTCCCATACTTTGGCATTCCACAAGCCATTCACTTGGACAATGCCCCAGAATTCACCAGCTGCATACGGGAGGAATTATCAACCATATTCGGTTACAAGATCTCACACTCCTCTCCCTACTGGCCTCAAGGAAACAGAGTGTATGAAAGAAGACACCGAACCCTCCTAAACCAAGTAAGGACAAGAATACAGGAGACAAAAAAAAAAGGACTGGCGTACCACGTGAAGATCATCCAGTGGGGAATAAACACCTGCCCCTGCGATGATGGCATCTCCCCACACAAGAGGGTTTTTGGCAAAACCCCCCTCCTCCTACCATTACGACACTACCTCCAACCCCCCTTCAATCCCCCGACCTCCGACCAAGTCCACCATCTCAAGAGGAGACTACAACACCTACAGCAGCACCAAGACTTACAACCAGATCTCATCCCCACGAAGCCCTACAAACCAGGAGATTTTGTAGTAGTAGCCCAATTCCCTACCCCCAGCAAAATCTCACCACGCTTTACGAGGCCCTACACCATCACCAGCATCCCCAACCCCTACCAAGTCACTTATGACTACCATAACACATCCCGAACCTACAGAAACTGCCACGTGCGTCCCTACAAAGCGGCGCCTTCCCCGCCTAACCAAACCCCCCCCCCCCACCCCAGTAACAAACCACCCCTCACCACCAGACTTCTTCCAGTATTTCTTGTCCCCCTCCACCTCCTCACTCCCCTCCACCTCCTCCTCCTCCCCAGGCACCTCACTCCCGCCATCCCCCATGCACACCCCACCACAAAATGTACCCCTCACCAACACTCCACCAACCAAGCCGCCTAGCCCCGTAACACACCAAGCACCAACTCCTCATACATCCACTTCTCAGCATCCACATACACCTCACACCTCTCCACCTCACCACCCCTCTGACAAAAACACCACCTCACTGCCACCATCTGCCGGCCAAACCTCACCACTGGAAACTCCGCATCCCCTCACCCCCACGCCACATCCACCCTCACCACCTACCCCGGTCTTAACCCGAGGCGCCCTGTTGACGTATGGGTACATCGTGACATTTTGTCACAGGTACACCCATCGATGTACCGGTATGTCGCGCAATTGCAAGGAGCATAATTTGCACAAATTTCAAAATTTGCGCTTGATTTTGGGTACATAGGCGCAGACGACCTTCTTCTATCTGCCACCAGGTGGGGACACTCAGCGACCCTGCGTGACTGCGCGCGGCCGCACCCCATCCACTCACCTCCCAGCAGTGACCCAGGTCAGACATGGCGCGCCGAGGCCTCTCGGACAACAAGATACAAGCCACCCTTGACGCCTTCACAGGCGACAGTGATTCGCGCCTCTATGACGAGGTGGCGGATAAAGATTACATCCAGCCTGGGGAGGAGGAAAGCAGTAGCAGTGATGAGGAGGTACAGTACCTTCACCATGAAAGCGGCTACGTAACGTATCGTGCCGCTAGAGAGGGTCTGCCTGCACCTAAACAGCGTGGTAGAACCTCTCTCGAGCCCCTACGTGATGTAAAGGGGGAAAGCGAGGACGAGGACGAGGAGGGAGCCGTGGGACGTGCTGCCACGTGGTAGGGCCGCGAGATAATCACCCATCGCGGCCCAGAGAGGACAGCACGTCGTATACTCAGGTATGGGCCTAGAGTAAGAGAGTGGCGGGAGTGAGTCACTGCGCTCAAGTGGTGGTGGTGTTAGGCAGCGTGCGGCAGTGAGTCAGTTACCCTCCAGCCACTGCACTGGTATATATTATATATGCCCGGGGGATGGGCTCTGCCCCCCTCCCCCCCCACGCCAGCGTCCTCTGTCGCCATGCAGAGGACGCCCCCTTGTTTACTGCGCTCCTCTGATGGGCTCTCCACCCTGAGCCCGTGCCACGCCAGTGTGGCGAATCTTTAAAAAAATATAAAAAAAGAGTCAGCGGGGTGATTCACGTGGTGTGGTGATGGAGTGGGGAGGTGAGGATATGCCACTCCCCAGCATGTCTTATGCTCCCCAACATTCCCAAACCTACTCCCCACAGCCCCCTGATGTTCCCCAAGGTCGTAAGGGTAAGGGTAAGGGTAAATGGCGAGGGAAGAGGAGTGCGAGTGGGGAAGCCCTCCGCTCTCCTCCTCCCCAACCTCCCCCACCATCATCTCCTCCTCACCCCGACGAAGGCGATGATGGGGGTGATGTGACGTGGAATTGGGAAGATGGGAGTGATTTTTCTCCCATAATTCACCCCTTCACTGAGCAGGGACGAGCAGGCTGCACAGCTCCTGGAATACACCGTGGCTCAAGCAGGCTGGATTTTTTCCACATGTTTTTCGGTGAGGGTTTTGTCCAGCAAACTGTCGATCAAACCAACAGGTTTGCAAGTAGCCAGCGACGTGAGAGTGAAAGACTGGGCACAAGGAGCAGACATTCGATCATTTATGATTACCCTGTTTCCCTGTCAGAGATGTTCATATTTATTTGCCTGGTACTTATGATGGGTATTTTACGTAGAAACAGAATTCCGTCATACTGGAATATGGACCCTCTCATGCAAGATTATGAGCCGTAATCATTTTCATCAAATTCTAAGCCGCCTCCACTTTTACGATACTGATGATCCTGCCAATGCCAATGATACAGACAAGATGAGGCGAATTAGGATGGTCTTTGATCACCTAAGGCAAACATTCCGTTCCTCATTTTATCCCTATAGAGACCTTGTTATAGACGAGAGTCTCGTGTTGTGGAGAGGCAATATTTCTTTTCGCCAGTATATACATAGCAAAAGGCACCGTTTTGGCTTCAAGATCTTTGTTATGTGTGACTGTAGGACTGGTTATGTGCAAGACAGTCTTGTACACTGGTGCACAGACAGACATAATAGAAGATTGCAGTATTGGACTCTCGGGGGCAGTGGTGAAAACAATGATTGAAGAGTTCCTTCATCGTGGTCACGTCCTCTACCTCGATAACTGGTACACTAGCCCTCTTCTCGCTCGTTATCTGCACCTGCATGACACGGGACTCTGTGGTACGGTGAAGGTGAACAGGCCACACATGGTCAAGGTAGGGCGGAAACTAGACAGAAATGAGGTGGTCTTCTTCAAGGCTAATAACATCCTGGCAACAGTGTGGAACCACAACAGGGAAGTCTGCCTCCTATCCACTGTTCACCGACCTTTGATGCACCGCACAGAGTCCGTTGATTACCGTAGCGAAAGCAGGTGCCGCATCTGGAAACCTGAGTGTGTTCTGGACTACATCATCAATATGCGGCTCGTGGACCAGTCAGACTCGATGATACCGAGTGTAGAGTGTGCCAGGACCACCATGAAGTGGTACAAAAAGCTCTTCTTTCACCTGCTGGACATAACTGCCCTCAATTGCCACCACCTGCATGCCCTGACAACAGGTATGCAGGAAACGTTTGAAGGTTTTTCGCGGGACCTCTGCAGGGAAATTATATCTAAGTACGGTGAAGAAAGGACTCAGCAAAGACCCCGCACTACCTCTACCGCCCAAACTCCACTGAGAATTTCCGGCCGCCACTTTGCCACTCCGATCCCTCCTCAACCGAACAGACCTAGGCCCCAACGAAGATGTCATGTGTGTGGTAACTCACGACTGAGACCCAACACTCAGAGAAAAGACACCCGCTATGAGTGCGTTGAGTGTGACATGGGTCTCTGCATTCACCCTTGTTTCCAGGAATACCACACAATGATGCAGTTCAGAGATGGTGTGATAGCGATAAGATGCTCAGGAAAGTATGCGACATACAGACGCTCAGTACAATTATAAGGCCTGTGAATATGTAAATATATGTATAAAGTGGACACTGGTATAATATAAGCTGAACATTATTATTTTAGTGCATAAATTTATTCTAAGTCGAAACATTCCTAGCGAGTGTGTAAAGGTGCGATATTCAGACGCCCTGTGTAATTATAAGGCCAGTGAATATGTAAATATTAGTACAAAGTGGACACGGGTATAATATTAGTTGATAAATATTATTTTAGTGCATAAATAAATTCTAAATTGAGACATTCCTAGCGAGTGTGTAAAGGTGCGATATTCAGACGCTCACTGTAATTATAAGGCCAGTGAATATGTAAATATTAGTATGAAGTGGAAACGGGTATAATATTAGTTGAAAATCAGTATTTTAGTGCATGATTATACTCCAAGTCGAAACATTCCTAGCGAGTGTAAAAAGGTGCGATATTCTGTCGCACAGTGTAATTATAAGGCATATATACTGTATATGTAAATATCAGTATAAAGTGTAAACGGGTGTTCTGTTACTTGAAATGTATGATGTAAGCGCAAAAAAATATTCTAAATCGCAACACGAGTGGTAGCGAGTGTGCTAGCTACGTGATTATGCACTAGCAGTGTGCTAAATGTCGTCGTAAGGATTGTGAATAGGTGAAAACATTTACATTGGGTGTAGAATGTTATAATGGCATTGAAAGAATAATATGAAACTAGAAAAAATGTTATGTATGTTGAAAGATGAGTCATAGCGAGTGCGCTGAGTATGCCAGCATACGCTAGCATTATGCTAAATATCATCGTAATGAATGTAAACAGCTGAAACCATTTACATAAAGTGAAAAACGCTAAAATGTCATATGTCATTGAAACAGTAATATGCAAGTAAATAAAATGATATGTTTCCTGAAACAAGAAACTTAGCAACTCAGTGTTACGAAAGTGATCTAACTCGATATGCTCGTGCGATGGAACAATGCTTATTTTTCCTATATATCTGATTAAAAACCCTTATATTGTTGTTCTTATTGTTGAATAAATGTAGACGTGTTAGTGGTTGCTTCTCCCAAAATTACCTACCATAGAAAAAGTGCGAGCCAGACTCATCATTGACAGAGTACGATACCTGCACAGGGAGGGTTCACCTTTTCTGTCCACTTGGGGATCCAGGTAACCACTTTCTTGTTCATAATCTTTTGTTTCTCACCAAAAGTGGATGTTTAAGCCAAAAAGAAAGAAAATCCAAAAATGCTAGGAACTGGGGGGTATTGGAGGTGGGAAATCGGTCGGGACATGACGGGTTAACCACCACCACAACTCTCTCCAGTCGCATTTCACGCCCACCGTCACGCTACACATCCACACCCACACCCACTACCTCACCTCCCACAAGCAAACCACCCACACTGACGCCCAACACAGCCCACATTTCCCTACCCACACACCAAGCCCGATCGAAAATCCCACCCCGCCAAATCCCCAGGAGAACGACGTCCACACCTCCAACCCCGGGCATAAAAGCCAACCTCCAAGATTTGTCACACGTGTGTCACACACGTGTGACAAATCTTTTCATCATCATCATCCCTGGCAATCATTCTACCAAGAACCTGCACTCCAGTCACCAAGCGAGTCCAGCGTGTGAACTGGCTTCTGCCCCACAGACAACACCACAGAGTACAGGGCACACCACACCTTCTTCGCCTCTTCCACAACTCTCACCGCGCCTCCACGCCCCATGTGGCCTACACCCCTCACCAACCACCTAACCTGACCACGCTCCATTGGATGGCTTTTCTCCACCACCTCATACCCATCCACCAGACCAACCTCACCGACACCTACCACCTCCAGCCACGAGGACATGACTTTTCTCTGATGAAGGTGGTGAAATACGAGCAACAGAAGGGGAAATACGTGAGACGGTGGAGTATTCCGCCCATAGGGGCATAACAGCCACCCAGGCAGCAGACGACACCGACACCCCCAGCCGAGGAGGAACCAACGGGGAGGTAGGCAAAGCACGGAGCGGTTCCGGGCAGGACCGGCCTACCCGTCCGACTCCCCGATGCCCCTCTCGCTCCCAACTGAGGCCGCACCAGTTAGGCAGTAACAGCCACCTAGGCTCTGGCAAAAGCCACCCTCATCAGGGGTGGCTGGAGGGTAAGGGGTGGAATTGTCTTGATGAACCCAAGCAACGCCCCGACACTGACCACTGTCTGTGTCAGGTCTGAGGCAGAGCAGGCCACCGTCTGCTCCTCAGTTGCCATCCCCTACAGGGCCGTGACAGAGGCCACTGTCCGTGTCGGGTTTGAGTCAGAGCTGGCCACCATCTGCTCCTCTCCTGCAGCATCCCCCAGGGGCAGCGCCGCGACACAGGCCACCACCCGTGTCGGGTACGAGGTAGGGCAGGCCATCGTCCGCCCCTCTGCTGCCACCACCTGTAGGACCGCAACACAGGCCACCGTCCATGTTGGGCACGAGGCAGACTTGGCACTCGTCCGCACCTACCCTACAGGAGGCTCTTTTCCCCCTTCAGGAGGCAGGGTAAAGCAAGCTCCCACCTACTCTCCCCCTGTAGTCCGACGGGGCAGAGGTACGCCGTGTTGACATCAGTCCACACGGGGGAGACAGAGCAGGCCATCATCCGCTCCTCACCCTCTTTCTTAAGGGCATCTCCTGCAGGGGAAGTCCCTTGCCTGGCCCACCACCACTCCTGTGGCTGGGTGGGAAATTCTCCCTCTACCATCAGAGGTGAGTCCCAGGAAGACCTGCTGCTGAAGGAATGTTGGCAAGGTCCTCTCTGTAGTCCCAGAGTCCTCGCCCTCCAGCCATCCTCCCAAGGGCGCCCACCCCTGCAGAAGTCCCGATGGCGAGGTCGCTGCAGTCCCACCCTGACGGCGACACCTAATGCCAGAGGTTGCCGTAGCTCCACCCTGACAGCAACTCCCCCTACTGGAGATTGTCACAGTCCCCCATCAATGGCAACCCCAGGCATGAAGGACTCGAGCCCCCAGACTCCCCTGGGCGTAACCAGGACCCCAGGGCAAGACTTACCTGACGTAGGAGACCAGACCCGCACCCCAAGGAGCCTATGCCGTCAGGCTCGCCTCCTCTCCTTATCTGGCCCCAGCCCGGAAACCCAGACACCATGTCGGGGCCCCAGGAGAGGCGGGCCTCCTGTCACACCGCCCACCAGGAAAGCTCAGGAGACCCGGTCTACGACACTAATCTAGTACCATCTACAAGGAGGAAAGTGAACAGTGACTTGAGTGTATCAGACTCAGTAGTGTATATTTCCATATGCTCCCGTGTATGTGATATGAATTCAGAATTCAGTTCAGCGTGAGTAATCAAAGTAATACTACAGGAAAGTGAATTGTGATTTCTAGCATACTAGGCCCTATAGAATTTATATAATAAAGAAATTAATATGCCCCATGAAGATGTTGTAATCTGAACTTATCAGCAAATGTAATGCAAATATAGTGACATTCCAACCTAAGTGTATATTCTTGCTTTGTAACAAGATCAGTAAAATAACCAAAAGTGATATTAGCTGGCTCAGTATCAAAGTTCAGTGCTTATCGTTAGCGTGTGTGAAGGTCAAATTAATCTTACATCCTGTAAACACGTCCTGTACTAAGAACCTGTATCATATACTCATTCTACTATGTATATATCCTACAAGTCTCAAATGACATCTATTTTTTTTGTGTGGTAAATTGTCCCTGCCCCCAATGTCTACATAACCTGTTTTGTACAACCTGTCCAGCGAATCTGTGTAACATCGAATCTGTCTCTGGAGTTGTAATTTGGTTAATGTATTGTTACGAAGGGGGATTTGCCAGTTAGGTGTTCGAGAACCTTCTCGGTGTTTCCTGTTTACGGTAGGCTGGTATCGGTACGAATCAGAGCTGCTGGTTTGCCCGCTGTTAGTGACTGTAGTTATTTCGTAAGTTATGTATTAATTTTTATGCTCTTTATCTCTATAATGTTTTATTTACGTGATTGTTCGTTAAACTATGTAATATAAGTTTGGTAATTGATTTAGAGTGTTATGAAGACTGGCATATTTTGGTTGTCTCTTTGTTGGCAACTGTTAACTGTCGCACCGTCGAGTTCGTGCTAGAAGTTTCCTGAATAATGCAACCTTATATAAGGATGAGGGATGAGACACTAGCAGGTTAAGGTTTAGTTGGGCCTCGGTCAGTTTGAGTGAAGTTTGTATATTTTCGGTACTTGTGAAAGCAGTGAAGTGTTTTTGGCACACAGAGAAGTGTTGTAGAAGTTTGTATAGTTTCGGTACTTGTGAAAACAGTGAAGTGTAATAACAGGGAAGTGTTGTCAAGCATTAAGTGTGAAGTGTTGTCAAGTATTAAGTGCAGCTGCAGTTAGTAAAGTTTTTATAGCTCCAGTGCTGGTGGGAAAAGTGAAGTGAAGTTAGAAAGCATTAAGTGGAATTATTTGGAAAATAAAGACTGAACTTTAAGATGCTAGTGTTTATTTTCGCCTCAGGCGATCTTGTGAGCTATACACCTAAAGGCTGACCATAGGAAGAACGACTCACTGAGCAACGTCCTTTCTATACTGAACTACTGCTGTTGGAGCCTGTGGCAATGTGAGGATTGGGGAAGCAACACTGGTGTCAGGAGTGAGATAATTTAGGTGCTGCAGTGAGTCTAATCTTTGACATGGAGCAAGGTGGTGTGCAACGAAGATCCCAAGCTGGGCAGGAGGAAGAGGTGACCCTGGCTGCAATGATGAAGTTATTACAAGCTTCACAGAAAGACCTCAAAGAACAATTATTACAGGCACAGAATGAAGGACAGAAAAAACTCGAAGCACAATTGCAGGCACAAAAGAAAGAGCTCAGGAACGAAGTCAGGGCAAAGAGTGAACAACTAGAGGCACAACGTGAAGAACAGAAACAGCTCAGGAAAGAAATGAAAGAACAATTTCGGGCACACAGGAACGAAATCAGAGAACTATTTCAGGCACACAGGAACGAAATCAGAGAACTATTTCAGGCACAAAGTGTACAGTTGAAGCCACAGAGTGAACAACTGGAAACACAACGTGAAGAACAAAAAGAACGATATGAACAACTTCAAGAGGCATCAGAGGAGCAACAGAGAGAACTACATCCGAGGGAGCAAAGACAGCCAGATGCTCCCATTGGGGAAATGAAGAAAGAACAGCAACAGCCTAAGGAGGAAGTAGATGCTAAGCTAGAGCAGCAGAAGTATGAGGTGAGCAGTGTTGTGACTGAGTGCAAGCAGCGTGTGGACGACCAGTTGAAGTCAATTGGTGAGGAAATGGTGACATAGTGCAGCCAGCGTGCGGACGGCCAGCCGAATATTGGTGAGGAAATGGTGACTGAGTGCAGCCAGCGTGTGGACGGCCAGCCGAAGGTTGGTGAGGGAATGGTGATGGAGTGTGGACAGCAAGTGGATGGCCAGTTGAAGCATGTGATTGACCGTATGAAGATGATTGGTGAAAGGATTGAGGTTGTAGAGAAATACTGCACTGCTGAGCCTCAGATTAGTGTACAGGGAGTATGTGAGGGGAGTGGACGGTGAATGGTGAGTCTTCATCGATCCCAGGCACATAGAGGTGGCATTGCAGGGTTAAGTAATCAGAGTGCAGAGGTTTTTGAGTCCTGGCCTTAATTGTGATGCCTCGGTTTTTGGGCCCCAAACTAGTGAGGTGTGTGGCTGTAATGGGGGTCCAATTAAAAAGAGGCTTCAGGAATTTGATGGTAGAGTATCTTGGGAAGCTTACTGTGCACAGTCTGAGTTACCTGCGGATCGGAGTGGTTGGGATGTTGGGCAGAGGGCAGTGCACCCTGCTACTAGCCTTAAGGGTGCTGCAGTGGAGATTCTGGGCCAGTTGTCAGTGATGGAGGGGGGCACTTGTCAACCCCTGGTGGAAGTGTTGGAGTGCAGAAACGGAACCATGTGCCAGACTGAGGTTTGCAGGGCGGGGTTCCGGAGCCATGTGCGGGCTCAGAGAGAGTCCCTGCAGTGGCTTGCTCAGGACCTGGAGAATGTGACATGTGAGGCGTGCTCTGGAGCTGCACCTGGCATGTTGGCTGTTCTTAGGGACCAGTTCATCGATGCTCTTGACAATGCAGAGTTGATAGCGCAAGTGAGGCAGGTGCAACCAAGGGGCATGCAAGTGGCATTTGCCAGGGCTTTGGAATTTGAGTCCTATGCCAGGTCCAGTACATCCCCATTTCAGACAAGTCATAGTGCAGGATTCGGGACACGAAGTGGGCAGGCTCGGGAAGCGGACAAATTCGAAGGAAGTTGCTAGTATTGTAGGAAGCCGAGACATCTGAAGGTGGTTTGCAACAAGTGGAAGAGAGAACAGGAGGACCAAGCAACGGAAGTGCAAGAGGATGGTGACAGTTTCCCGAGGCAGGAAGTGAATTAGGAAGAGGATCAAGACCTTGCAGGAGGAGTGGACTGCATGGAGGAGCAAGAACGTCGTCGGAAGCGGATAAAGACCTTCCAGGAGGAGTGGACTGTGTGGAGGAGCAAGGACGTCGTTAGAAGCGACACAGAAGACCTGATAAGTTAAAGGATTATTTTGTTTATAGTTAGATATTTCATTAAGATTAATTATGTTTGTATATACTGTGTAGTTTTTTGGGACGACAAAGAACTAGGGAGGGGGTAGTGTTACGAAGGGGGATTTGCCAGTTAGGTGTTCGAGAACCTTTTCGATGTTTCTTGTTTACGGTAGGCTGGTATCGGTACGAATCAGAGCTGCCAGTTTGCCTGCTGTTAGTGAGCGTAGTTATTTCGTAAGTTATGCATTGATCTTTTATGCTCTTTTTCTCTATAATGTTTTATTTACGTGACTGTTCGTTAAACTATGTAATTCAAGTTTGGTAATTGATTTAGAGCGCTATATAATGTAAGAAGACTGGCATATTTTGGCTGTCTCTTAGTTGGCAACTGTTAACTGTCGCACCGTCGAGTTCGTACTAGAAGTTTCCTGAATAATGCAAGCTTATATAAGGATGAGGGATGAGACACTAGCAGGTTCAAGTTTAGTTGGGCCTCGGTCAGTTTGAGTGAAGTTTAGTTGGGTGTCGGTGCAGTGTCAGTGAAGTTTGTATATTTTCGGTACTTGTGAAAGCAGTGAAGTGTTGTTGGCAAACAGAGAAGTGTTGTAGAAGTTTGTATAGTTTAGGTACTTGTGAAAACAGTGAAGTGTAATAACAGTGAAGTGTTGTCAAGCATTAAGTGTTAAGTGTTGTCAAGCATTAAGTGTGAAGTGTTGTCAAGTATTAAGTGCAACTGCAGTTAGTAAAGTTTTTATAGCTCCAGTGCTGGTGGGAAAAGTGAAGTGAAGTTAGAAAGCATTAAGTGGAGTTATTTGGAAAATAAAGAATGAACTTTAAGACGCCAGTGTTAATTTTTGCCTCAGGTGATCTTGTCAGCTATACACCTAAAGGCTGACCATAGGAAGAACGACTCACTGGGCAACGTCCTTCCTTTACTGAACTACTGCTGTTCGAGCCTGTGGCAGTGTGGGGACTGGGACGCAACAATATATTTGTCAGTTTGGTTCCAGCCGAGTTTTTATGCCTTGTCCTGTCAGTTGTATGCCTTGACCCGGTCTTTCCAAGAACCTTAGCGGTGACATGGTATGTAGGAGGACTGCTGGGCCATGATTGCAGGCTGTGAAGCCTATGCCCAGAGTCGGACACATAAAGAAAAAAAATAAGCATACGCGTCCGAGGAGCAAGGAGTTGACCCACAGAAACGCAGCATAACAAACACCATTAAAATAAATAAATAAATAAATAAATAAAGAATAGCCCGTCTAGTAATTCAGGTATTGTTACAAAATTCAGTGTAAAAACTGTAACAAAGTTTGCATGGGACAATTTGGAAAAGATCTGGAAATCAGGATTTCACAACAAAAATACTGTACAGATTAAGGACAGCCCAACAGAGAAGTGGTTTATTTCAGCACAAAGCATCCAGTGATCACCATATTGACTGGCTAGGCTCTAAGATAATTGAAATATCAAAACGCTTTCATAAGAGAAATGTAATAGAATCTTGCCTAATTTCTGGCACATAAGAAAATAATGTAAACGTGAACAATTGTCATTTTAAATGTGATAAATTGCTAACCGAATTAATTTTAAAGCAGTACCCCCCAAACTAACGACTGATTGTATCCTTGTCTTCTGGTAGTACAGTGACACCTGTGTGGGACATACCTAGCATTAATCCTCGGTGTTCATTAGTTAAGCCGCTGTATTTGCCCCATTTTTGTCAGGTGCATCCCTAAGGAAAAAAGTCAGGTATATGCCTATTGTTTTGTGTCTCGCTCATTTTTTCAGGTCATCCTTTGCTCTGTGTGCTACTCCCTGCTGCAGGTCTGCATAAGTTAAGCCACAATAATTACGCCTTTTGTCAGGTGCAACCCTAATGTAAAAAGTCAGGTTCCTATTGTTCTGTGTATCTCTTGGTTTTAATTCAGGCCATCCTTTGATCTGCGTGCCACTCCCTGCTGCGGATGTGTATAAAAGACCTCTCCTCTACCCTTTACGTCTCTGTATCACTCTGTCTGAAGAAGAAATATACGAAAGTGCACTCTGTCGCTACTTTCAGTTCTTCTGTGGTTATTTTTGCATACACGTCTTTATATATACTGT